>CM029365.1:4440341-4468064 GCA_017140985.1 Hormaphis cornu
TTCGCGGCAAAGAAATTCGTATCGCATGACGAGATGCGTCCGATCCGTAAATATTTTTTCGTATAAGTTCGGTTAATAGTGTATTACATTCGCGTACAAACTAACCGTCCTGGTCCGGCAAAATATATCCACACACACACATACCTCCTATGTATCATTTTATAATTCATGCCGAGGCCGGAAGAAAAGAGATGATGAAACCGCTCTAGAAGCTTTGGAAATGTGGCGTTGGGGCGTAACACGGACGGAAACGAAGACAAACGAAGAAGTAATGGATTCGGTCAATGAGAAAAGAACGTTGCTGAATACGAATTTAGGATCCAGGCGATGACATAATACGACAATAAGACACAGCGAAGAACTCCATACTGGGAGGTATGACAGAAGGGAAACGCGGAAGAGGTAGGCCCCAAGAACGTGTTATATAAGTCAAATAATGGTGAAAAATGCGCTGTGAAAAAATGTCAGTTGTAATCAGTTGATTCTTTTTTTTTGCTTTTCGTACATCGTTATGTTATCACGTCGTTTTCGTTCGATTATCTGAATTCATCTGTATTTTGAACTAACCAGTTTTGCATAATAAGTTTAATCGTCCGCCCGAACAATTCATCCAAAGATTTCGACGGTTTTTTTATTGTGACACGACATAACTCAAACGTTTTCAATTTGTCGAGTATCCGACTCACGCTCGGAATCGCAAAAGATTTCGCAAGTCGCTGACTGCAGATTTCGTATTACCGTGATGATATTTCACAACGTTTTTCGTTTTTCGTACACAACCGCGGGGATGTATTGTAATAATCCATATAAATCAACGACCTCGATTCGGCGGTACCCGAACGCCGATAGAATATTTATGTTGTAATTACGATCCACGGGTTCGATGATCGACAACCGAACAACGTACACGAGTGACGTGTGTGTATGTGTCGTGTGTGGGCGGGTGTTGTTTGGAGGATTGAAAACTAAAAAAAAAACTACGTGTTATTCGAAATACTCGTATGATAACGATCCTCGGAAAAATATAAAATAACGGTACGATGACTAAAAGCAAAAAAATTAATCGATTTTTAAAATAATATATTGTGTAGGATCCATATGTGTCGCGTATACGTTATAAGCCCGAGTTATACACGAAAATCGCGCGTAACATGCCAAACGGAACCTGCGAATAGAAAATCTTTAAAAGTATTGGTGAAAAGTGGTCAGTATTTCTCAAAATTCGTTCGTGATTGAATCATCTTAATAACGTGCGGCGATCTCATCGGATTGCGATTTTTTCAAAATTGCTATTGCCAAAAAAAAAAAAAAAAAATAAATGCGTTCGACCACGTATGTATAATGTCAGGACTGTCGGATTTTTCAAAAACGTTTAGTTTCTAAACTTAGAAACACTGTCTCGTATAAACGACGCGAAGACACTGTTTTTACACTAGAGTAGAGTGTCGGAGTGTTCAGCGTCGTACGACGTTTATAAACGACCGAAATTCTAGAAATTTTATCAACTACTCTAAACCGGGTGTTCTTGTAAAAAATTAAAAATACGTATTATAATAAACGGTTGAACAAACGGTACTCTTTTCAAACGAATTTTAAATCTTTCTGGAATGCAAAACAATAAGAGTTTTCTACTGCAGTGACTTATATATATATATAATAATATAACTCGTGTGTGCACGTGTACATTCAAAACGTTTCATAAACCGTGTACGCTGTAGTATGCTGTATGAATGAGCTGTCTGACACTTAAATTAAATTATCATCTAATATAATTTTCGTAGATAAGCGCACTAGACGGTGTTTATAGTTTCTCGCATTTTTAACAAGCATTTCCAGTTTTCTCGTGCGCATCGTTTCGCGCGAATCCGCTCGTAAATTTAATTATCAATTATTTCGACCCGAAACGAAGTTATACGTACCTTTCAAGCGTCACACGACGTACAACTCCGTTAATACGCGAACAAAATATATATTAATCAATATATTCGACTCGGTTACAAAATTTGTTTTAAATCATAAAAGTAGTCGAAACTGCCGCCCCCGTCATACGAACTCGATGACATTCGGTGCTCTGTTTATTACGGAGATTTTTCTTTTTTTACGTAACGACGTCCATTTGATTCGAGGAGTTTAAGGCGTTTAATACGACTTTCAGACTTATTGTTACTGTTTTCGAGCAGCGTGGTGTTATTTCTTCGGCTCTAACGATCATGGTATTGTGTATCGGACGAAACGGCGATAAACGTGCCACCATACACACATAAGAGTTCGTTCGATTCGCGTTGTATGAACGTAGTCACGGTAGTAGGTAATTTGTTTTCAACTGTAGTAAACGTCGGCCGAGAATTTTCGCGGAAACTCCCTCTGAAAAATTCAGAAGCAGTCAAGGATATTTAAACTTGATCGCTATTAAAATACCGCTACAATCTGCAGTTTTGAAGTTTCACACACAACACAACGTGTTCCGTTTTAGTAAACGTTTTTCGTTTGGTTATCATCGCGTGTTGAGAAGGAAAAACGGTCATAAAAGCAGCCGTCGTGTTATTCGTCGAGAAGAAAAACAGCAAAAACACATTTTTAGCCGCGCCAACGATGCTACATCGTATTTGATACGCTCAGAGTGTACGATATGTCCAGTCCGCGAACAACAACATAATCATCATCTAGATAAAAATACAAATAAAATTACACGATTTCGGGTTATTAGAGACGAGGATTAAGACGAAATAAAAAGAAAAAACTTACTTAAACGTTGGGCGGTCAATTTGTTCGAGACTGTAGGTTTTTGTTTTGGTCTTACTATGAAAATAATTGAACCAGTTCGGCACCACTTAATGAATAGAGAAAATAAAAAAAAGCCGGGATCACTCTCGGTCGCGTGGGTAGTTCGACGGGGCAGCGACTACGCTTCGGGCGGGTCACTAGTATAGAAGTTGTGCAGGTTCAAACGCGTTGTTCTATATCTAAAAAAAGCAACGATCGCCTTCGAAAATACGATTCTGAGCGAGCTCAGTTGTCTAGTATACGTCGTGGTAAAAACATTAACAATAAAAACTTTCGTCAAACCTGTATCTTTCCTATTTTAGTATCACGTAAAAGTTTCATCTCGAGTATTTTTCGGGCATTCGTATGAGTGTTGATAAAACTCCCCCCCAATCTCGACACGTTATTTTCGCAATTAAAACAGAAATGTTTTCCGTAATATAACAGCAATCGTTTGATTCTCGTTTTTTCTTTTTCTTTCCTACCCGCAGGATTCTCTAGCGTTTTTTCGTGCGCCATCGTCCCTTATCCCAGCGTCCTTGGGGCGTCGCCGCAAAAACAACACGCGTCCGCGTTCTCCGAAGGACGAAACGCATTATATATGTAATACCATCAACGTGTTTTGAACGCGCAAAAAAGTCCATGCGTCGTGTTTGCCCTCGATTCGTTGGCCCTGTTGTGGCCAATAACTTGTACAACGTCGTGGTCCCTAAACAGCAGATAAGTACACTTGCGGGCTTTTTGTCGACCGTCAAAAGGTCGGGAGCGACTCGCGTGTCTGATTTAGAAAAATCGATTAGATAAAAATATGCGAAAAATTGATACGTAGTACAAATCGAAGCAAACACAATAGTCTGTTTATCAACGTTCAATAAGATATCGGAGGTAGGTATGTGAAATGTGTCAAACAGTCAGATATCAGCTTGGAACACACAACCAAATGCACTATAGTTGATACAAACTCACTCGACCGGACGCTCGAAGAAAGAAACACACCGAATTTATAATAATTTATTTAATAAACGCGGTTCGAATACCGCGAGTACTCGGATTTCAAAATGTAAGCAGTATGTACGGCCTAGCAGCACTATATTTCAAAAGGAGCCCAATCAGCTCTAGATACAAAGATATAATTACATGTTCGAACAGCGCCCTAGTCGATCTGCAAATCGAATTACAAATACAGGGCCGTTGAAATCAGGGACCTTCGTTCGAAATAAAAAACAATGACGTTAAACACGTATGGACAATGGTAACACGCGAGGGAAAACGAGAAGGCGGACAAAGCAGCCAGAAATGCGTATATTAGTCCCGATAGTGGAGTAATTCCATTTTCTTCACTCGTGCACATAAGAAACATAAATAAAATACCGAATTGCGGAACGCAAAACGGCTCACGGATAATATAAATTAAAAGAATTTAAGCACTCCGTCGAACTGTGGCCGAAATACGCGGGTCTAAACCGAAAAAAAAACGAGGTAATTCTTAATCCACTACGAATCCACCACAAACATATACACACACACCTTATGGCGAAAACAACAGATCCATCTAACCCTTGTTCTCTGCACGCGGTACGTCGAACTACTCCGTCACAATTGTCCGCCGCCCAAACTTCAAAGAAGCTAGGACTTCAAAAAAAAAAAAAATCTAAAAAATACGTTTAACCACACACACATTTTTTTTTCTGATCGCTCGAAATACTTACGACGCGACACGATGAGGAATTTCCGGCTTAACTTCTTCTTCTTCTTGGGTATTATCGGCCACTAGGACCATCCCGTCAAACAACCAATCCTCCATGACTCTCTGTCAGCTGCTTTTGTTTTCCAATCTGGGCCGCCGTTCAGCGATTCCACGTCTTTCTTTATTAAATCTTCCCATCTTAAACGGGGTCGTCCAAGGGGCCTTTTCCCTTTTGGGTTCTCTGTCAATACTACGTGTAGTAGTGGGTTCTGACTACGCCATGCGTGACCCGCCCACTGTAACCTCCTACTCTGGATTATGTTTAATATATTTGGCTTCTGAAAGAGTTCTTCTAGTTCTTTGTTTTTCCTTATTCTCCATCCCTCAGTTTCCTCGTCTTTTACTGGCCCAAAGATCTTCCTTAATATTTTCCTTTCCAGAATACTCAGTTTTTTTTCCTCCGTTTTTCTTAATGTCCATGTTTCTGCTCCGTATGTAATTATGGGACGTAAAAGTGTAGTATATAATTGTAACTTTATATCTCTCGACAGGGATCGGGACCCTAGTATCCTTATGAGTCCGTAAAGACATTTGTTTCCCGATTGGATTCTTGCTGCCACTTCCTTTTCAGTTTCATTTTTTTCGGTCAAAACAGAACCTAAATATTTAAATTGTTTGACTCGATTGAATTCATGGTTGCCAACTCTTAAGGAAGGGTACATTCTGGTATTATCTCTTTTCCCCACCACCATGTATTCTGTTTTGTCTTCGTTTATTTGTAAGCCCACCTTCTTAGCTGCCTCCTCCAAACGACCGCATAGTGATCTTAATCCATCATGTGATTTATCCATGAGGACCAAATCGTCCGCATAAGCCAATAATGCCACGGAGGAGCCTTGTAGTGGCATCCCCTCCTGGGGTCCAATGTTAGTTTCCCTGATAACCTTTTCTAATACCAGATTGAAAAGAACAGGTGACATTGAGTCCCCCTGTCTTAGGCCTGAATTCACACTTATTGGGTCGGTTTCCGCTTCTCCTACTCTTATTTTAATGAACGTTTCCATAATACATGCTTCGATCAACTTAACTAATTTTTGTGGGAAGTTATACTCTCTAAGAATATTTATCAAGCTTTTGCGATGAATACTGTCGTATGCCTTCTTGAAGTCGATAAAGAGCACGTGCATTTCCTTGTCGAATTCCCAGGTCTTTTGGAAAAGTTGTCGGAGAATAAATATTTGGTCTACCGTAGATCTTCCTGGCCTAAAGCCTCCTTGATAATCTCCAATGATTTGCTCCGATTTTGTTCTTATCCTTGACAATATGCAGTTCGAGAAAACTTTATACGCAACACTTAGCAGGGAAATTCCGCGATAATTATTGCAATCTTGTTTGTCCCCTTTCTTATGAATTGGGCATACCAAGGCTATTTTCCAATCTTCCGGAACTTTTTCGGATATCCATATTTGGTGGATCAATTTCCACATCCTGAACGTCATTTCCTCTCCTCCTTTTTTGAGAAGTTCTGCATGAATTTGATCCTCGCCAGGTGACTTATGATTTTTTAATATGTTAATTTAAAACTATTCGTTTAAATTCGAAAAACTTTCTCGTCCGCAAACAACCCGAGAGTCCTGACGAGACATACGCGTTCGTAATTATAACTTTGGCGAATATTCGTCGCGATCGTTAGATCTCTTGAAAAAAATTATGTCGGCCGATTCGAGATGACTCAGAACTAACCTAAGAAGCTAAGAAAAAAATGATTTATGTTATGAAGGTGTTTCTTTTAGTATAGGTGTACAGTGAACAGTGTATCGAACTCTCTTTAAATCCCTCATAACAATCACATACGATACGATTGGATGATCATTATTCTTTGCAAAATTATACCGAAATACTCGTTTACGATTTACGAGATTTGCGTCCAACAAAGATTATTCGACAAAAAAATTAATTGAAGATCAACATAATCCGTATCCCCCCCGAGCACGTGTTATCAAATCTATTCATCACGTCCCCAATTAAATACTGCGATTGTGTACTATTGTAACGCACGTTTTTGAATTTTACGCGCGTTCAATCAAAACAAGACATTTTGTATAAACTCCTGCGCGAGTTTTCCACGCCCCGCGATAATCTTTTCGACGTTAAAATAAACGAAAATACAACGCGCGTTTAACAATTGTAAAATCACACGTATTTATATATTGTTTGTTCGTTTTATTTAGTACCTACACGTCTTCTTTTCTCGTTCACTGTACGCGACCCGGGCCGAGTACGTCTCGCCGCGCACCCCGCGATTTATACGAAGAAAAAACACATTACGGCGGTATCACTAGGAAATCGTAACCCCGCGTGCTCGAAAGCGAAAAACCGGACGAACTACGGCGAAAACTTTCGAAACGATCGGCATCTGCACAAGTATTACTCGAAACACCACCACCACACTGTTCATTATTGTTATAAGCCCAAGGGTATCGACCCGTTGGAGCTCGCACGCCGCCGCGAACAGTGTTTTCGAAAATCGATCGATCGACTTGTGACTTTCGAAATCGACTTGGTGTGATTGCAAACAGTGAAACTACTCGTGTAGTCACACGAGTGTTTGCGCGTAAATAACACAACATTATCATCATCGTACGGGGTTCTGAATCGATTTATTATTACTTTTTCTTCTTCGAACAACGAAAACGCTCGCCGACAGTTTGTTTCAAAGTGTCAACAACGCCACCGACATACTAAGTACCTGACCTACACGTATCGTGTACGTACTGTCGACTGAAAGTAATGTGAATGTGGTGTGGTGTTACGGGCGCAAACGGAAGAGTCAAAACTGTTGTTTCGGCCAGACCTTGAGATAAGCGGCTGTTCCGTCGTGTATTTTCAAAAAATCGAGACCAACTAAATTGATAGCCGCCGAACGCGTCCAATAATTGCGACGGTTTCTCAGCGCGCGTGAACCATATATACTCGGGGATAGGGTGTTTTTTTTTTCAATACGGACGACATATTGTCGTGTTAATTTTTATTTTATACGTTTTTTTTGACAACAAGGTCATAATCATAATTAACGTTGTGCCCGAATGAAAGAACTCGTCGGTAGAACTCGACGATGCGTATATCCTCGGAATCGTCTTTAGCGGGGAAAGTCGCACGTGAAGTGTGTTTCGTACACGCGTGGGCGGGCGAGTCAAAGTTCTCGGCCGAGACCCCGTACGCTACATACGTTTTTACTACTACGTTTTTAACCGAACGCGCTGTCGTCACGTTTCAATCTCACATCTCTATACTCCGGCACAATCGAGCCCGCGACCGAACCGTTTCGGAAAGAAAGCAATGCTGTGTGTTTTTTTGGGATACGGGAGGTGTGTTGTTCTGGGAACTCCTCAAACCAGGCGAAACGGTTACAGCGGATCGCTACCAGCAGCAACTACGCGAACTGCATCGAATTCTGCCACAAAAACGCCCTGAGTGGAATCAGCGGCGCCGGAAAGGAATTCATCCGATTCTCCTGCATGACAACGCACCGGCGCATTCCTCGCAATCAGTGAAAAACGTCATCAGGGAGCTGAAATGGGAACCTTTACCGCACCCGCCCTACTCTCCAGACCTGGCGCCATCGGATTACCACCTGTTCACGTCAATGGCTAACGCTCTGGCTCTTCAGCGCTTCACTTCATATGAGGGTATTCGAAATTGGCTCCAAAATTGGTTCGACGGAAAAGATGGAAATTTTTACGAGCGAGGAATCCGCAAATTACCGGAAAAGTGGCAGTCCTGTATCGCCAATGACGGGGCGTATTTTGAATAAAATCGTCCGAATGGTTTTTTCGCAATAAAATTTTGAAGTTTGGAAAAAATTTTCTCGTTTCATGTGCACACACCTAGTAAAACGCGCGCGCTCGTTATTCCGCTGGTGCCGGCCACTGTGCGCAAAACAAATACTACGTTTCTAAAACGGCAAAACGAGTTCGCACGACCGCAATGATGTTTCCGGGTACGCGTTTGGGTGTCGTTGCTTTTAATTTTCTCTCGTAACGTGTTTCACTCGGCGGCCGCCGCCATAACATAACTGCGCATTGCCGCCGCCCGTCGAAACTAAACGTCGTGAGAAACAATCGCCAACAGAATCATCGAGTAGTGCACGTGAAGCACGTAGTTTTCCGTCCGTTCGATCCACCGCTGTGTGTACCACCCACCCACTCTCTCTCTACACGCAGAGTGTTCCAAATCGGAAAGTAAGTAAGAACAAAAAAAAAAAAAAAAAAAAAAAAATGTCAAAATCACTCGAAACGCGTACCAAAAACATGCGCGCATATTAGTCATTTCGGTTTCGTGTAAAAGTCTCTCGGCTGGTTCCGATCGATTTTTTCGGGCGGTCGAAAAACGATTTTTTCATACAAGAAAACTCTACTACGAGTTAGAGATGGGCTTAACGTTACTAAAAAACAGGGGCGGTGCGTCAGGGTAAACTTTGAGACGGCGTCTCCCCAATAATTATAGCCGGGCAAAAAAATTGTCTAAATGTTTTCACAAATGTTTTAAATAATCTTAGAATATAAATATACAATATTATACATCTATTGTTGACTACGTTCAGTACATACGTTCTGAGCTATTCTTAGAATTGCCGATAACGACGATAACGCGATACCAATCTGCGGTGTGCCGTAAATTACGGCCCGTAATAATAGATGTAATATAGAAGAGACGATTGAACGACAGTCTCAATTCTAATAGGTAGGAGGTTATTACAAAGTTGGGGGGGAATCATTGCCATAATGGTTTTATACGGAGTCCTGGAGACTAGTCTCCTTCAACGGGCGTCGCTATAATCGTTTTTCATGTGTACTGTGCGTTTTACTTTTTTGCGTTTTATACTGAATAATTGTTTAAATTATGGAATTGAATCATTTTATTTTAATGTAATATAAAATATATACATTTTTCGGTAGTTTAAAATAATTAATATTGCAGTTAAATTTATACAAATAAAATTAACCAAAGGTATTATTTTAGTAAGTAAAATGTATCCAATTATACCATTGATTAAACTCCAATATTTCAAAAAAAAGTATTTGAAAATAATAAAAAATTAGGTCTCCCCATAAATTTTATGCACGCACCGCTACTGCTAAAAAATAAAACAACACGCGATTCAACACGATACGCGCAGTAGCAGTGTGTGTGTGCTGGATAATCGCGTTGTCTTACTATTATTATTCTAGTAGGTAATTTTATACCTATAGTTATTTTTGCAAATTATAATATTTTATACTTTTTAGAAACTTCAAACCTCTCTAATACTATTAATTGTAGAGTTTTCCACGTGGACAATTGTTTTGCCAAAACTGATGAAAAAATAAGGCGGCATACTCGCTCGAAAACCGGGCGTGCTACACGAGTTTTAAATTCGTGTTGTAAAAAACTCAACGCGCTCGACGTACATAAAAAAAAAAAATAAATTTGGATTACGAAAACATTTTTTTACAATTTTTTCCGCCGTAACATCTACCACAACTCGGGGGGACACGCTGTGAGCGATTGACAAAGTTATGAAATAGATTTACTAAAAATACCATAAGAACGACTCGTTGTCTTTTTTTTTTTTTAAACTCGGGCACGTAGTATATTATAATATTTACGGGGGGAAAAAAAAATGACACCACATGGTATCCTTGGCCGATAAAACTTAAAACGGGAGTAATAAATAGCGCACGGATATAAGCTCGGATTCTCCTCCTCCGATTTTAGTGTTCGATATTTTTATTGAACGAAAAAATAAATAAAACCCGAACGAATTAGCGTTTGGCGATAAAAAAAAACAACATAAAAAAAACACCACGAGCTCGCGCAGTGTATCGTATGCATAATAATAGCGTAGTAGATAGACGATAATAATTTTCAAACCCGTGTGTCACGAGGAAATTGCCCGCGTCGGACGGAAAATCGATACCGACCGACAGACCACACTTGACACGGATCCTCAGTGTTGTTTTTTCTTCTTTTTTCGCTCTTTTATATTTGTAAACCACTCGTGTGTGTGTTACACACAGCACTCGACGACGACGACGAATAATATAATCATTATTACTAACTAACTACTACTACTACAGGTATCATTTGTACACGAGTTATAGGTACGCCACGGTCGCGCGACCTTGGGTTACACACAAAAAAACGTAACGCTCAAATATGTACGCGAGAAGCGAATAATAATAATAACGCCTCCACGACGGCGTCGAAAAAAACGAACGAACGTATTGGGAAATCATAACGATTTTCGAACGATTTGTTTTTCCGCGTTTTTTTACGACGTTGTTGTTTTTGACTGTACGCCCGCCGGACGTTCGAATCGCACGCGTTGCCGAGTTTTGCGAACTCCGAAAATATCGCGCACGCGTAATAACGACTTAAAATGTAGTAAGTAACGTATCGAGAACAATCCGCAAAGAAAACGTCATCAAAAAAAAATAGAAAAAACGTTCGACGGACCGCACGTCGTTTGCGTTTTTTACGAATTTACTGAAATTCCGCCCTTTTATTCGAGAAATCCACAAACGTGCTGCGTCGTTTGGTACGTCTCGTGCCAACGCGGCGCGTCGCCACTTACCGGCGCGTTCATTCAACACGTTATTAAAATAGTTTTTTTTATTCGTTTTGATTTTAGTGCCCCGACGCGGAGACGGTTATAGCGGAAAATCGGTATTTTTTTGTTTTTTACGAATATCGACGGACACGAAGAAATCCGTATTTTGTTTTTCAATAGCCGTCCGACGACTACGCTTTTGGCGTTCGGTAAAAAAAAATTAGCGATTTTGACCGTGTCGATGGATTCAAACGAGAACACCGAAAACTGCGCTCCTACGTCGTTCAGTTTGGTTAGGTGTAAAAAAACAATAGTTTTTGTTTTTTTTTACCGATTGAAAATCTCGCGGTATTTCTCTTTACGCGGCTTTCTCGTCGTCGTCGAAGAAGAAGAAAGTAATATTCGTGTTCAACACATTCGCGGGTCTTTTATTCGTCGCAAAATCTGCTGGCGCGTGTAACACAAACATTTCACACTGCGTGCGGCGTGTAACGCGTGATATTTTCTCGGCCAATGTCTCCGTTATTGTCGCGGTGCCGCACGCAAAAAAAATAAATTTCGATTTATTGCGGTATGATGGAAAAAAAAAAATATTCTTCCGCTTCCAAAGCGTGTGTGTGACGAACAGATAGAAAGTAATACGATTTATTTCGTTTTTCGCGAAACGTTTCGAAAAAAAAATTACCCGACCGATATTATCGATATCATTGGTATAATGTACCGAACGGCGGCGGTAACGCGACACTAAGAAGGCGACAACGGGAAAAAAAAACACGGTAAAAAACGCTCGTACACGCGTTTTTCTGTTCGTCTGGAAAATTGTTTTTGCTCGAAACTAAACGTCACATTATAACGTCGCGGTTTTCCGTCAATTCGCCGTCTGACGACAATTTTATTTGGCGAACAGTTCGTTAAACAGCATACAACTCGGTCACTCGAATTTTTCGCCCCTGTGTGTGTGTGTTTTTTTAGCGGTGATTTCCAGAAAAAATATTATATGATTGACGACCGTGGCGGTGGCCACGAACGTTCGATTGTATTTTTCGTAAAAGAAAAAAAAAAACGTTCCGAACGTAATATTCTCCGGTTTTATCATCGTCGTTTTTTTTTTTACGTAACACTCGTAAAAAAGAGCACGTAACCGAAGTGGACGTGAAGAGTTCTCTGCGGTGTTTTTTTTTTTCGAAAACCACAGGCGAGTACATATTGGAATGGATGCCATTTTGCGAATACTCCGAAATATGTTTTAATAATCCAACCCGAGGCGACTATTTCTACTTCGCGTCGTTAATAACGTTTAAATATTTTGTTTATAGTTTTACATTTATGATATCAACAACACACCAGAAATGTGTTATAATATTATCGATGCGATTGTATACACTGTATGTTCACCGGGGTTTGTCGTTGTTTACGTACTTAAAAATTTTTTTTCCCCACACGACCGTTCGTCGGAAACTACGTTTTGGTGCAAACCGTCGACGTAACGTCGTATTCTCTGACTGGAAAACGGCCCATCGATGGAGCACACTTACACGCGTACGCCTCGTGTGCGCCGACGGTCTCGTTTTGTTGTACGGAACGCCGCGTAATACGCCGCCAGGGTTGACTGAGATACTTCAATTTTACTATCTTAGATAAGATACAGATACTTGAGAAAAAAAAGTATCTTAGATAAGATACAGATACTTAAAAAGCGAAAGTATCTGAGATACTACACAGATACTTTCAAAGATACTTTATAGATACCAAAAGATACTTTCGTTCATTAATTTCATTATATACTTAGGAAAAACTAAATAAAAAGATCAATTATTATAGTACTATTATCATTATTGTTAATAACAATTTGTTATTATTATACTGTTTTTGTAATATGTACATGTTTACTTTTATTTACAGATATATACTTAAAAAAAGTATCGTCGAAACTAATGAAAAGCTTGGTATTTTTTATTAGTTTTTAGCAATAGATGCTGCTCAAAGTTTTTGTCTGTTAGCCTATTTCTTAATGCAGTTAGTATCAAACCACCTGCACTAAACAAGCGTTCTACTGAGGCACTACTTGGTAAAGCTGAGTTGTATTTAATGAAAAGTTTTTTCGTCTAAGATCGCTTCGTCTAAATCTTCTTGAGAAATTGAAATCACCTATGTGACTGTTCTATTGGAATTCCCTAATCTCAGTTGACATAAGTTGTTCCTAATGGTATTTAAACAGCTCCACGTGCACTTTTACATGCCTCTTTGCATCGGATGGAAAAATTCATACAAAGTATCTGTATCTTAACATTAATTTTAAATTCTAGATACCATATTTTTGTATCTGAGATAAGATACAGATACTAGAAAAAAAGAAGTATCTAAGATACTGAATTAGATACAAAGTATCTGTATCTTATCTGTATCTTAGTATCTCAAGATAAGATACCAGTCAACCCTGTACGCCGCCGTGTATTTTTAATATTTTTAGAGTTGTCTTTTGATAATAGTGAACGCGCGTTTCTCGCGATGAAAAATCGGACGAGCCGTGTTCGTCAAGAATTATTATTGGAAAAGACAACAGTTTAAATAACCGAAAACCCCCCAACGTTCGTCTTTCTGTTGGCGTTCTTTTGCGCTATAACTGCAGGCGCCGCTCGGTACGACCTAAAAGTATTTGAGTGCAACGCGACGAGGAGCGAAATAAACTCGGAGAAAAAAATTTTCCGAAACGTAATGAAATTCTCTCGTGCGATTCTCCCGTCACGTATCGAACCACGCAAATTGAAATTTATCAACTTGAAAATTAAACTCTTTACCGAGCGAAAACCACGAGAAAAAAAAAAAAATGAATATTTTCGAAGATTTTAAAGTTCGATATAGCTCAAAAACGACCATTTTGAAATTTTTATCAAACCTACTAGTGAACTGTGTCTGTTTAAATGTTTTGCGTTTCAGGTCCGAAAAATCATTATCACTAATACCGTATTGATTTCGTCGGAATCTCGTTTGCCGCGCTTTTTACCGGTTTTTTTTGGAAGTTTTTTTTCTCGACTATTTCGGTAAACATTTTTGAAATTGAAAATGTCGATTGACCGCCGCCTCGCGCACCATGGACGTGAGAAGAAAACACGTCGACCCTCAGGTTGGGAGCGATACCCATGATGGCATAATGTCACACACGAAAATAAAAAACACACACACACACAATCAATATGGTTTGTTTCGCTCGGAATCTAAACGATCGACTATATATAATGTTTTCCCGAAAAATTCCGATTAGTTCCAAACACACGAATCGTTTCGAATATCACGTATATAGAATGTCCTCGAATCGGTTCTATTGATGTATAGTATACATCGTATACATTGTATACACGTGTACTACACACACATGTCAAGCGTGGAAAAAACTACTTGCATTCACGTTATAATAGTGCACCCGCGGATTTATTTGAAAAGGTCGAGACGAACGTGAAAATAAAAACAAAACCGTATACACCAAGTACGTCGGGTAGTAAGTATGATTTACCGCGAATACGTCCGACTGCTGCGCGATATTGTTGTACACGTATATCGTAAGCCACGCAGGTATTTTCGGTCTGTGTTCGCGTTATTAGTTTCGTCGTACCATAAAACATTTTTGTCCTCCTCGAAAACAAAACGGAAAACTTAATTTCACGTATTGCTCGATAGCATGATGTAACAACAGTATATACTATTTTAACGTATATATATATGTATGTTACTTACGCCAAAATCACGTCACAATGTCAAAAGGTTTTGCGCCCGAGTGAGTAGTAATAACCGCAGCGGATAAAATATGACAAATAAACCGAAATGAAATGATTTCGCGCCATTTATTTTCACGCGTGGTTTCAACATAATAATAAGTACAACGGCAATAACAATGATTTCGCGCCAAGTTCTGCGCGGGACCCGAGTTAGGACTCGTACGATAATGTTTTTAGCGATTCGCCGACCTCTTTCGCAATGGAAAAAAACACACATTTCGCGCACCCGCATAAAACTCAGCGGACCGGCAGCGTCGCCGATGTTGTTGAAAATTTCAAAAAAAAAAAACCAACCAACGGAAAAAAGGATTTGTTTTTCGCACGTTTCGTTGTAAAACGTTAATTACGTGTCACAATTGAATAAACGTCAGACAAACGAAAGCTTACTAGTATTGTGACTATAATATCCCTAATCTACACGCAGTTGTGTTTCGAATGTAAAGTAATATTTTCAAAAAAAAAAAAAAAACCACGGGAACCTTACGATTCGTTTTGTTTATGCGGGATAACCACACCGACACACGGTCGCGCACTTCATTCAAAACTGACCGCTAAACCAACGTGCGAACTGTTTTAAGCCGTGGTGCCTCAACGGCCCAAAAAAGTATTCGTTGGCGAAATTTTCGACTCGTTTTGGAGATGAAAAAAAGTAGATCGTGGTCGTGGAGGACGAACAAACCGATTTGTTTCGGATGATTTTTGTTTTTTTGCGCTCTTTTCGCTGTCATGGCGACGACGACGACGCTTTCGACGTTTGTTTACAACGAGACAACAAACAGCGACGACGACGACGACGACGTACACCGGTTTTTCGCTTTTGATAATCGTTTTTCCGTAGTTCACAATTAAAAAAACGGTCGCCGGAACTCGGGTTCTGTTTGCTCGATTTTTTTCGCGTTTTCTCCGACCCGAACATGATACCGGACTTTTGCGACTTTGACGACGCGCCGTGGCCGTGCGACCCGCGTCCCGAGGAAAACAGGGACCCGTGCTGCGAGGAAGACCCGTGCTGCGAGGAAGACCCGTGCTGCGAGGAAGACCCCTGCTGCGAGGGAGACCCCCGCGAGCGCGGTGTCCGCGAGAAGAAGACTCCGCCGCGCGTCGAGGAACACCCGGCGGCCGGAACGTCCACGCTGAAGCGGCTGTTGACCGACGACCACAGTTTCGCCGCGTCCGTGATGTTTTGCCTCGCGATTTTCGGATTCTCGGCCATCGCCAGCCACCTGTTCAGTCCGAGATTTTCGCGGTCCTGAACGAACCACCGGATCCCGCGCGCGGCTCCGACAAAACTCGACCGGACGCGCGTTTCAGTGAGAAAAATAATTAAAAAAAAAAAGTCCGTCGCCGTAGCTGGGCACCGGGAAAACAACGCCGTTTGTTTTTAGCAGTTTTTTTTTTGTATTAAAATACATGTGTACTACGTATACATATGTATTACGAGATATCGCTTTTCCGCCGTGTGTTCAACACGTGAGACGGACGGGCTGCACTGCACACACGACACGTTAAAGAAAAGTTTAAAAAAAAAAACGTCACGGATCGAATTTATGATTATTTTTTTACCACGTTCGTGTTGCGACTCTCCGCCGATCTTCCCTATTTCCTGTTTTTCTCTTCATTAGTCCATTCATTACATCACGTGCCTAATATTCGTTGAAAGTAGTTTATAGTCTACACCAGCTACTACGTTCTTTCCATTTTCAGCAGCGTTCCTTCCATAATTCTGTTCAACAGGCTGTTTAAGGCGTCTTAGCGCCAGTGTGCCCTATAAGTTTGATTTATCTTCGTTTTCTCGAAAACTTTCAATGAAACTTCTACGTTCTTCAGCTCATACTATACCTCTTCATACGCCGTACTCTCCGGCTCTGCATCTTTCTCCAACACCGCGCTTAAAAAAACGCCAATAATCTTTCTCTTCTGTTTCAGCGATCGCGGTCCGAGTTTCCACGTAGCTAATACACTCCACGCGCGTGTATCGATATGTTTACATCGGTTTTCTTTCGGACGCTAACGTATGCTCCCGGAGGTTCTTTTTCTTATCGAACGCGCACATTTCGCCCGATTTGTTCTACTTACTATTTGTTTTTTTTTACTAGGACCGTCTGCCGTTATTAAACTTCCTAGATATATTCCTGTACTCGTCGCAATGATTACTCGTTATCAATATTGCGATGTTAGTCGGCTCTTCTTCACGTCCACTACACACGAGGATCTCGGTTTTTTTTTTAATATTATCGTATTCACTTTCATCAACTCATCTCTCGCGCGGTGTCGTCCGTCGTGTTTAGTATGTTTTGTGGATCGTTTTCATTTTCTGTTAGCACAGCGAACATATCACCCGCGAATCTAAGCATACCATCTATTTTCTCTCCGTGTGACAAAATATACTACTTAACCGTCCGATTCCGTTTAACGACGAGTATATATAACATCTCTGTGCGGGTAGAGTACCGCGCGGACAATGTTTCGTGGTTTGATGAAAAATTATAGTAATAATTACGTATTATCTAAACTGTACGTTGATCGCGAATAATAAATTCATACCTTCCGCTAAAAACGTTAAATCAATAACGTATTGAACACTATCGATTCGGTTAAGCACTACGAAACGGATGTTTTGAACGTATGATAAATCGTACCGACGGAGCAGTTTAAGTACGTGTTCCGTTATGACGTGCGCGAAACGTCGTAAGTTTTTGACGAAAGTATAAACGTCGTACACGATGGTGTTTTTTATTGTGTAAAGACACCGCGGCGGTCGTAAGCCGCGGGAGAGAACCGAGTTATAGTGTGAAGTGGATATACGACGTTAAGCCGAGGATCAGAACGATTGTTGTCGAGAAAGTGTAACGTATTATATATGAATGTGTAGTTGTCGAAGAGAACCCCAAACACACAAAAACAAAAACGGAGATTTAACGTGTATAACGAACGCGTAAACACATTATGTCGTTATAACATTATTGTGTGTGTGTGTGATATATAAGGCACTCGTTCAGTGCGAATTTGTGGCCAGAAATTTACAGTATCGTAGTGGACGTACAACTAAATTATGAACAATGAAGCGATTCAGTATCTCTTTTGTTTAACGCGTTTTTTTTCTCCAAAAATATCATCGTAAAATTGCAGTTTCGCCTACTCAAGGGGGAAATATTTGATTGATAGAGTGACAGTCGCTTGAGCGCGCGTCTATCATACTCCATCAATTCTGTAGCTGATATCGTAGTGTAAGGATGTTCCTTCATCACACGTTAAGTACAAACGAACTAACTAATTTTTAATGTTTTGAAAAATGATTATTCAGAACGTCTGCGCGTCTACTGACGATGATGAGGTTTTTTTTCTTTGGAATTTTGATTAAAAAAAAAAATAGTTATGAGAGGTTTACATACTTTTGACTACTACAAAACTTAAACTGTAGTGTGAAGGAGTTGAAATGCGAAATTTCAATTTATCAACCGTAGTATCGACTGGCTGAAAAACAAACAAAAGCACTTTGGAAACGGTTGTGATGTCTACCGTTTTTTTTTTTTTTTTTTTTTAAGAAAGTCGGTCGCCTTTACGGTACTATTTGAAATCGAATTAGTAAAAAGAATAACGCCATTGCAAAATCATAGTACACCTCTTTTGCTCGTCGTCATTTCACCCACGATTCGTTTAGCGTTTGACTTTTTTGTCATAAAAACATTTCAACACGCGATCGTCACGAGACAGAGCTATAAATCGTACCTGTTATATTATATTCTCTATGATCGATTTTTGTTTAATATTAGAACGGAGAGCGCGTGATCGCGATCTACGTATTTTGTATAAAAGTATACAAGCTCAACTCACCGTAATCGTGAAAAAAAAAAAAAAAAAACGTTGTTTTTCCATAATATTGTAATATGTTCTGTGCTGTATACACGTCATAAAATATTTTTTGATTTCACTGTGTGTACATCACGTCGAATCACTTAACTTTAACGTCGTTCATATTAAACCGCCGTCGTATTATTCACATTTACGGTTCGTAAAACACGGAAAATTTACTTGCGAGATAAAAAATAAAAATGCAAAAACAAAATTACGATATCGTATTATCCTTGGCCCGCCCGCCGCAGGCTGATGATGATGATGGCCGTGCTCGAACCTATTTGCAGTGGTTGTAGTAACGTATAACATAAATAATAATACGAAGCATTATTAGACCGATCGGAAAATATACATCTAATGTTGTATTGTTTCGACGTTTTTTTTTTTTTTTTTGTTTATAAACGACGCTACTCGAAATTCCTCCGTCTGTTTTGAACAATACGCGGTATAAAAGTGTATGGATTTTATTAATCGTTTCGAAAAATTCGATTTATACACGCGGTGCTTAGAACGCCGTCAATAACGCGATATTCCTCGCCAGAACTTGTCGGCGTTACTTCGATAACGTTATTATTGTAGTATTAAGATAATTAGGAGTTTAATAGCTGTTCATTTTTCAAACTTACGAATCGTGTTCTTCCGTAACTAACCCACGAACGCTTTGTGATTTGCAGACACTAATAATAAACGCAGTAAGTAAAACGTACGTTTTTTTTTAAGTTCAATTCTTAGAATAAAGTTTACGTATAACATTTTTAAAAATTGTCCCTAACGAACGTGTTACCTTTATTCCTTTGAAAGCGGATTTTTTTTTTTGAAATTCGTGTCGATTTCACTTACGAACTGTCGAATTTAAATATTTATTTTACACCCGTCGTTTAGATATCCACTAACTCACTTTTAAACTAAATTTTTATTTTATAATAACCGTGGACGTGAAAAATTCAGATCGGTTTAACGATAATAAAATTCCTCGTAGCTGGTTCTCTAATCGGTGGTCTTCTTCTTTGCCGTGCAAGTTGAACTTGACTTTAAAACATTTATTTTGTATAAACTAAAAGCGTTCATTCACTTGTACATTACGTTTCCAGTAGCGGAATTTTTATAGGCCGTGTCTACAAGTTTAAAACGTCAGATATTGACGGTCAATCGGTAAAAAGCGTTTATACGTTTGTGACTTTTTTTTTTTTTTTTCGAGAAAAATCATTTATCCGAACCATAATGATCTCTTTTAGTGTTCCGTGTAAAATGTCTGGAAATTACTTCGTAAAGACCGGTATCATTTTCGCTTCACCAAATGGAACATTGTCAATAAAACTACGATATTATTATTATTATTATTGTTGTTGTTTTGCCACGCCGACCATGACAACGCAACACACACACGAAAACGTATGTAGGAGGTATTCTATAGGAGGAGTATTCTTATAACATATTTTATAATTTTTTTTTTGACAGTAAAATAATAATTGTATCGGTGGTATATAAACGACAGCTGAACAACACGAGTACAGCCGATTCGGCGGACGCTCATTTATTATTTAAAATTTTCCACCGATAATAACATAAATAATTGGCAATATCAAATAGACTATATAACATACGACGTTTTATCACCGATAGAACTCGAGCGCTGCCAAACAACTTCTCACCCGACCTCAAATTTACTCCGTATTTATTTCTTTCCTTCCGTAAAATATCGTACGATATGCGCGCGTGTGAGTCAGTTATTATGTGTATTGATTATCGAAAATATATTCTACCTAAGTAGAATAAGTATAATAAGACACCCGAGTAGATTAGAAGTATATTATACGGGTAATATTATGATTTGACGTCTATAGTGGGTGCCGGCAAACTAATAAAATTTCTTTTCATCCCCTACAAAAAAAAAAAAAAACGATAAATCCCTGTACGATCGCGGACCAAACGATAAGGCGTTCGTATATATTTTTTTCGAATCGAAAATTCGACATTCTACCGATCTATCGATCGGTAGTAAGTAAGATGTGCGGTGCGAAAAAAGGAAAATTTTCACCTTCACAGTTTACGGTGTACGAGGGTTTCGTCGATAACATCAAAGCGAGTTTTAATTTCTGTTTTATTTTTTTTTTTTACTCACCCAGGGACCGGACCGCACACAATCAGCCCGGCCGAAATGTTAAGATGTTTTCCATCCGAACTTTGCCGGTATAATTTGACCCGGCCATAACACCACATGCATTGTATGTTTGTCGATGACGCGACATATTTTGGCGACAAAACTAAATTTCAAAATGATTTCGAATGTCTACTAAAATCGTCCCCCCAACGCTTGCGACGCGCAGACGATTTATCGACGAGTCGCGCGCGGTGTAAGTAATTCAAACGAATAAATCACAATGCTAACCCGGGTTAACAACCGAAACGCACACGTATTATGTCGTAAACGAAATCCATTAATTCGGTTCGTTTTGACGTTTATGAACTATACCCGCGTGTACGTGACGTGTACAACCGCGATGCAAACGAATTAAATTCAGCACCGAAATTCCAAAGCCGTAAAACGGAAAACATGCGTTTCGTAAACGTTATAGGTACGTACACAGAACTGCAAATATTGTTGTGGCCGAACGGTTACTTTTTTTTATGCTGTTTCATCATTTTCCCCGAGTCGATACAGTATAACGTTATTGTACATGTTTTTTTTTATAACCCTTTTTTATTTTTTCCGAGTATATAATTTGTTCGGTTCGTTCGATGTTTGTCGAAACATCGCTGTTTTTCCCGACGTGTCCACCTCGGTATACAAAAAAAGCTCAAACAAAACAATTCCGTTATCGCGCAGTTCAAAATATTAAAATATATATATATAAATATTAACGTAGCGATGTAAATTTTCAGTCGAATTGAAACGCGTCAAAAAGATGAACTATAACGTTCGCTCTGCTCCCGTTGCGTAAACAATCAATTAAAATTAGGTATTATCTCCGTACGGACAATTTGTGACGTTTTTATGATATTAAAAGAATGTTTAGGCGGACAAAACGTTCTGAAAAGCTTATCCGAAACCAGATGGTCCTGACGCTATTAATGTTTTGCATAACGGTTATGATCATATTTTTGAAGCTTTATTATTAATCGCTAAAAACACCGATCAATCAGCAGAAACGAGGCACAAAGTATTTGCGAAAAAAATGGAGAAATTGGAGACCATTATCCTAACCGAGACGCGGAATGACCTTCTGGGAGCTATAAATAAAACAAGCTCAAGTCTACAGAATAATACTGTAACAATGGACGTTGCAACTAAACTGTTCGCGTCACTTAGCGAGTATATTAGTAATACACGCAATAATTTTGATAAGTATGAATCGGCCGCCAAAGAAATAAATCCAAATTCTGACTGCAAAGATAAATCGCGAAGAAAAAGAATGCACACGTATCACTTTTTTGGAAAACCCGTCAGAGGGGACTGTGCAGTTGGCCGGTAAAGAAAAATTTTGTGTAAAAACGTTTCTTCCCATTATCGACACGCTAAATACACATTTAAAGCAACGATCGGAATCGTACAAAGAAATTAATGGAACGTTTTTCAGTTACGAACCTGATCATTTGGAAAAAAAAAAAATGCAAAGAATCGGAAGATATCTATTGTGAAGACATAAACACTAACGAGTTAAATTCAGAATGTTTTCATTTAAGGGAACACTTGTGAAAACCTTCAAAAATGAATCCGTGGACTTGAGTATCTTTGATATTAGACATTCTTTAATAAAAGCGGACAAATTAGCAGAAACATGTCCCTAACGTGGAAGTTGCCACAAGGAACCTTTGTTATTCCTCGTTTTCCTTTATATTTTTTCAACCATCATTATAGTATAATGCGTGTAGTTCAAAAGTAATCGCACGTATACACGAAACATTGTTCTTTCTACGCGGAGAAACGTCTCTTTTCGTCGAAACAAACGGTAAAACCATTTTCAGATCGACGACGATGGGTCGTCAGTTTCGAAATCAGTCAGCGATGCGTCGAAAAACAATCGCCCACGTAGCTCGACGCGATACATAGATAGATCAACGATAGACACGTTGACGGGCTCTGAGAGCGGTTAATACCGCCGCCGTCGTCACCGCGGAAAATTTGTTTTCGACTCGAAATCCGTCGACGACGGTACTTTTTTTTTTCTCTACCAATATGGTTGAACCTGTTCGATAAACAACGACTCATCAAATCGCGAAATCAAAACGACACACGACATACTGTTGAACGAAAAAAAAAAAATGTCACCAACGAATTTTCCAGTCGACGTATTAAATAAATAAACTCTGTCGAATGAAAAATTTTCTGATTTTTTTTTATCTTTTCGAGACGGCGGGACCACATTTTTCTCTTTGGCGGTGCAAACCATTTTCAACAATACGTTTCGTTTTGTTGTTTTTCGAGCGTGATTTTTTTATTTCACTTGGACGTCGTTTCGTTTTTCAACTTGACCGTATCGTGTATAATACGTTTGCAGACGACGTAATTTAGAAGAGAAACGTCAACGGCAATATTAATACGTTGATAGTGTGTTTTTTCATGTTTTCGCCCCGCGTTTCGTCGTATTGTCTTTTCACAGTCGTTTCGTCGTATATACGTAATAACGTCCGGACAGAATGCGCGATTAAAAAACTTGTCATTTGCCAAAAACACTAAAATACACGATAGAGACGTGTGTGTCACTACGGAAAACAATTCACACGAACATATACAGTAAATATTCCAGTCCGTTCTGTTTCCGTATTATACGCAGTGACACACGCATTGGCGAATATACTTTTGTCGGAACGACAAACTAGAGGAAGGAAATATCCTAAACACCCTCCGTCCAGACATTTTTTATCCGATTTTTTCGGTCTTTTTTTAAAAGACTCCGAAAACATTCACAATAGTGTGCGCCTAGTTTTCGTACGTTATAAAATGACTTTAGGCGCTTTTACCAAACTATAGAAAGGATTAAAAATTATATCCGTCTGCAGCACACTATACTAATCGGGAATAAGGTTATTGAACTGAGTTTTCTCAAAATCTACCACCTCATTGACGCCGGGAACTCGGACGATATACTAAAACGGATGTATTTTTCAAAAAACAAAAATCGGCCAAACCCCGTTTTTATCGTGTCGAATTTATACAATTACGTATCATCACGTATACCACGACATTTTCCAATCGGTGATTAAACTCGTCGATCTTCTCAAAAACTATATTCGACCGATTTTGAACAAAAATTACACGCGATCTATGTAGTTTTATTTTGCCAAAAACACAAATCGAATAGATTTAAACGCCAAGTTCTGTCTCAAAAATTGTTTGAAAAACACTTTTTTGAAATTTTTTGTAAAAAAAACCTGTACCTATTTGAAAATATCATATTGGATGTCCAAAATTCGATGTGTCAAAAACGCGCGTTTACCGTAATGTTTCTTTTCAAAATTTCAACGCTGTGTAACTTTTTCAATTCTGGGTGTCATCAGAGCTCTCGTACCGACCTCTCGTTGGAAGTCATACGGACTTAAAAAATCGGAGCGTTACACTTAAAGCTGTTATCACCGCAGAGACAAAAAATGCAAAAGACATCGTCGTTAAAACAATACACGTTCTTCGCTGACGATCGTCAGCATAAATCTGAACGTTCGGTCACCAAAACGTTTTTTTTTTTTTTAACTATTCGTGTTTTCTTTTCGAACGAGTTGACGACACGTTTAACAACTCCGCGATTCCGCGGCGATACGAATAGCGGAATTGTTGTTGTTAAATTTGAGGAAATTCATTTCCGTTCGAACCTGTGTTAACGCCGCGCGTGTGCCGGAACCGTGTACACACGATGTCGTCGTGTTTATAATCAAGCATGTGTATCGATTATGGGCGTAGCGAAATTTTCGCTGTCGGAACGGAGTGACAAACGAGGAGAAGAAAACGACCGGGACGGTGTATAATAAACGGAAACATGTCGAGGCGCGTTCTATTGTAATTTTCACGTTTTCAGTGTTTTTATCATCCTCTGGACGTCAAAAAATAAAACGCCACGAGATCGTCGTCGTCGAACAATTATTATTATTCAGGCGTTATAGGAGAGGAGCCGCAAAACCGAGCCGTACGGTATGATGTACGGGCAAGGAAAGTGTCTTTAAGTGCCCAAAAATCGGTTTTGAAGATTACCACGTACAGACGACACGAGGTGGATACAGGAAACACGGGGATATTATTTTGGAATCCACCCAGGCCGTCTCCGTTTTTTTTTTCGCGGATAAAAACCGCCGCGTCGAATCAGCGTTACTCGATTTATTCGGGTTTCTGTCCTCAAAACGTCGGGCTGTACCACCAATACTGACTCACTCGCGTTTTAAACAATCGCACGTTTTTTTTTTTTTTGAATAAAACTCCTCGTTGCACCTCCTCGGTCGTACGTAAATATTACGTACAAGTTTATCCGGCTCTTGACACTCCTAGGGCTTTAAACGTATTCGAGCGGTTTCTGTACGCGATTCTTTTGTCGTTTGGGCAACAACAACAACAAACGACGTGTGAGGCTGAAAACGATTTCGATCAGTTCTGAAGGTCTGACCGAAGAAAAGAACTGTCCTGACGGCGACATTTGACGCAGACGGGATTTTCTCCGCGGTCGACGTGTTACGTTCTCGTGGCGATCGCTCGCCCGCCCGCACGCCACTCGTTTGCGGAATACATTATAGTATATCACCGCGTTGCTCGACCAAAATCAAAAAAAAAAAAAACGCCGCTCAATCACGTTTGTTTCGCGGGGAAAAACAAAAAAAAACGGAGTAAAATAGCGAAAATCCTCGCAGTGGAAAATCCACTCTGTTCGACCGTCGAGGAAAACTGCAGGCGCATCGCCAGCGCGAAAAAACCGAGCTGTTCGTCGCGGCGGGACTAGCGAGTGAAAAAAGTCGCAAAGACTCGGCTCGAAACCACCGGACAAAAACTCGTTTTTCGACGGATCAGAAAATATCGTCAAACACTTTCATCCGGTCGACAAACACCCGGCGCGCGGGTGTGCCGACTAAACAGTTTTTTACCTACGTTCCGGGGCTCTCGCACAGCGGAAAATCTGTTCGCCGAATGTTAGTACTATTCCGTACGGTCTTATCGCGAGAGCGCGGCGCAAAACGCTTTTTTTTTTTTATTCCATCGCGTCGATCGTTTAATTAATCGGGTTTCTTCTCTCTCCGAAATCCCAGAAGTTTGCGATACACCGCCGATATAATATTTCACCGCGTCTGTTTGGGGAAACAGACCACGGCCACCACCAACACGATAATTTGCATGCGACCGAGGAGACTCGTGCGGTCGAATGCAAATCGTGTATGTTCAGTGGACGGCCACGCCGGAGCAGCCTGTGCTTTGCGGTCGTCGTCGGTTGTTCTCGCGCGGAGGCCGCACGGACGGGTGACTTTTCGACGTCGGTTAGTAAATTATAATACATATATACGAGTATATTCGCCGACGCGTGTATAAATTAATAAATAGTCAACATAAAACGAGACGATTTTTTACATTCGGTTGTGCGGTCCGTAAAAGTAGTACGACTGTGCAGCAGTGTCGTCGCGCTCAGGTTTTTCCATTCGGACGAACCGCGGTTCCAAACGCGCGAATCCATACGCGACACCACGCACGAGAAGTATATTCTGGAAACCGAACGGATAATAATAAAAACGTCCGCTTTCCAACGTTTTTCACCGTGTTCTTCTGATTTGCGATTGTACTGACTGACAGACACGTCTTCGTGGTGACATTCTCGTCCGCCCCGCGAATGTTTTTGATCAGACAGAAAAAGCAATTCTTTTCTCTCAAATTACGACGACAAGTCATCTCGGCGCCGCGCCTGCAACGTTGTGTCCGTCGTCGACAGCCGGAGCTGTTTTTTAAAACGGATACTTGCAGGTACGTCCCGAAAACAATACCGAGCCGTGTTGTTTGACCGTTTTACCGTTCGCGACCGCCTGTATTTTCGAAACTTTGTTTTCGCCGTCGGCCGTTTGTCGGCCGTTTGTATAATCCGTTCGAATCGAGAGAGTTCTCGCCGCGATTCGTAATCGTGTTATCGAATCATCGCTACTGTACGCTGCTTCTTGTCCGGCGAGAGAACGAGACCGGATACTACGAGGATAGAAAGTTTTGCCGATCGTTTGCAGCCTAGCCCCGAAATCAGCCGCTGGTCGGCTATGGCTCCCGCCGAGTGGACCGCAGTTTGAGTGAGGCACAATTTTTTTTTATTTCACAATTTTTTTACCGCAACGTGATACTTTTTCGATGACGCGCGTTATAGCGTCCTGTACTGTCCTGTCGTCAGTTCGGCCCGGGAGACGGCGCGTGTTCCGCGATACATCATGATGCATCGCGGCGGCTATGTGCATCGCGCCTTTATTAGACCAGCTCTAGAGAGACGGCATCCGCCGGCTGTAACTTTTCGCGGATCGTTTCGCGGCAGAATAAAACGCGGTGGATAAAACACGATTTCGCGAGCGCGTTTCACCACACCCTCTCTCGCCCGGGAAACACTGTTATGTCCCGAAGGGAAAGCGGAGGAGAGACCGTGGTCGAGAGACGGCGGGTGGTTTCCATCGGGTGGAACACTTTTACGCCGCGTTCCAACAACGTTTTTTTCGTCAAAACGCGACGCGTTGTTCTAGTAATATTATCTATGTATGACAATAGATTTTTGCAAATACGGACAGGACGTGTGTCGGTTTATCGGCGGTGACGAACCCGTTCTGCGGTTAAAAACGAATTTGGGTCCCGGATAAAATTATTCGTCGTAACCTAACCTTATTGCAAAAAACGACCCCGATTAGATAGCGAATTCAGGAGGACCGCGAGGACGACAAACGGCGCCAGTTACGAGTGTCCTCGTATCCAGGGTTTGTTCATAATACGAAGATTCACGGGCGCGTATCATAATATATCTTCGTCGCAAACGATATATTATCTTCTTCGACAAACGGCGCCAGTTGCGAGTGTCCTATCCAGGGTTTGTTCATAATACGAAGATTCACGGGCGCGTATCATA
>CM029365.1:4476086-4499501 GCA_017140985.1 Hormaphis cornu
TTTTTTTTTTTTTTTTAAACGGAAAAAATGATAATAAATTAATAAAACACCGTTTTTTTTTTTTCTACAATAGTATTATTATAAGTTTTGATATAATAAAAGCTGCAGCTGTTGAAAACTTTTTGTTTGATATTGAGTGCCTTTAAAAAATTAATGTGTAATCAATTTTTTTTTTAAATAAATAGCTACCCTGGTAAATCTTGATGAAGGAAATGATATAATATTTTGATGTTTTCAATATTATTTTTGTAGGTTTTTAATTCCCAGCATTTCGGGTGAGAAACTTCGAATAAATGTATAAGATTTAAAAAAATTACTCATAAGCATACGGAATTCGCAAAATGTAACGGAAATAATATATAAGTCCATATTAAGTTCTAAACGAAATTAAGTATCGGTCGAAACACGCGGACATGTATCGTCGAATTCTAAAAACTTATTGAAACTCTTAATTTACTTTTAAAATGGTATAAGTACGAAATTCATGATTTTCATAGTTTTCGTACGCATTCGAATACATACGATTACAGTCAACGTCGATGGTTATGCGAACATTTCAAATCCGTACAGTTTTTATCATTGAAACGAAGGCGGTTTTAATCAATTATTTGAAATTTTACAACAATATTTGTACGATTCATAGTGTACCAATAACTCAATTTCACAACTATCGTGAATTTTAATATTGCCAATATTTTTGTTTTTGCCGTACAGTTAATTTGCATCGGTCGGATAGAAACGAAAATTCGTTTAAATTACGCGGGATTCGTTGTAAACTATCGTTTTGTTGTTCACCTGCGGAGAAAAACAAAAAACGGCTGTATATGTTACACGCATTTTGGTTTTAATATTATCATTTTCAATCGTTTTTTCTATCAGTTAATAACTGCAGCGGCGTGTAGATCGCAAAATGTGCGCGCAGAAATTAAAGGGAAATTTACGACCGCGGAAAGAGTGAAAAAAAAAAAAAAAACGAGAGAACAAACCGTTAAAATAGTCGTTTGTGATTTTCAGACGCAAAAAAACAAGTGGAAAATTCCGTTTTAACGTCCGCCATAACTGTAGGTAATTAAAACAGACCAGACACATTTACACCAAAGTATGAACGATTAAAAAAAAAAAACGACTCTGAATAGAAATCTAACGAAACTTCGGACATAAAGTAGTATATGGTTATATTTTATGCAGATTCTACGCGTTTTGGCGTACACTATTTTCACGAGTGTTTCGTATCGTTAGCCAAGCTCTTTTCCTATCGTCGTTTGATCGAAGACAAATACGAGAAAAATCAGCTGTTTTTTTTATTTTTATTTCGTCCAACTTTTTTACCAAATTTTCATCACGTTTTTCGTTTTCAACACGCACCAAACAGCAGACTTATTTGAACGATAAAAAGTATGTACACGGATCGCGTTCCGGTGAATTTCTCTTTTTTTTTTATTTTGGCGTAAACGTCACAAATTCGACGGTCGACGGAAACGTTTTTGCGGTCCGTTTTGACGCGGAAATAAAAAGAAAAAAGCCGGGATCAGTCTAGGTCTCGTGGGTAGTTTGACGGGGTAGCGACTACGCTTCGGGTGGGTCACTATAGTTTAGAAATTGTGGTTTAAACGCATTATTTAATTTCTGAAAGCGACGATAAATCGTCGCCTTTGAAAATACGATTCCGAGCGAGCTCAGTTGTCTAGTATAGGTACGTCGTGGTAAAAACAAAATTATAAAACTTTTATCAAATCTTTCCTATTTTAGTATTACCTAAAAATTTCAGCTTGGTTCGATCTTTATTTTGGATGTTACGATCAGAAAAATCTAAATCGATGTGTTTAAAACATACGTGTTCCCCGTAATTGTTTGTCCCCCTATAAGAAATATATGGCCGCCCGGAATGACGAGTATTTTATGTTCCATAAATCCTTTAAAAATGATTAAAATCGATTGAAAATTTAAACTCGTTAAACTCTCCTTAATGATACCTGTGTATAAATTTAAAGTCGAACGCTTTTGAAAATTTGTCCGTTTTTGTATTCCGCTCATAACTCCAAAAATAATCGGAGCTTTTATTCTACTAGGAAAAGTAATCACAAAAAAAAAACGAATCTAATTCGACGTGTAAAAAACACGTTTCAAGTATTTATTTGTTCCCGGCCGCCTGAAAAGTTCCATAACTCCTTCAAAACCGATCGATTGAAATCTCAGCGGTACACTCTTCTTAATGACATATATAAATTTCAAGTCGGACGGAGCGATTTCAAAAATTGTACCGTTTTTTCCTCAGAAGTTAAAAAAATAATCGAAATTTTAAAAAAAAAAGCTTCAATCTATCTTTTAAATTGTCATGCCTTAAGACTGGAGCAGTTTTTCTACTAAAAAAAATAATAATAAACATCATTGTAAAAACAATGCGTATTCTTCGCTAAGAATCTAAAAAAACACACACACAACCCGTGACAAACCGTCGCGTTTTTCTATTTTTCCTTCTTGGCGTTTTCTCGTCGAGCTCCGATCATTTATTGTTATTGTTGTAATACATGTAGCATATACACCCCGTTCTTTTCCGTACACTTTAGAAGCAATATTCTCGCGGAATCCGAGCACAAAGCCGAATAAGCCGTTTCTATAGAAATCATTATATTATATACACACGACTGTATAATACGGAACAAAATATAGTAAATTACTCGCTGACGGGGACGTATTATAATTGTTTCCTCGGGAAACACGAACGAATATTATTGCTATCGGTATAGTACGTGTCCGCACTCCGTTTCGAGGGATTTGTTTTGTTTATTACGGATTCGAAAAAAAAAAAAAAAACAAGTACTTTAGCCCTCAAAAAACAAAACCGGAGAATAACTATTCGTATTTTGCGCGCGACTAGCGAAGCGGAGCCGTCTGTTCCATATAATGACATGAAGTAGCTGCAGGTAGGTAGGTCTATATTAACGACAAGGGGACGACGAAAAAAACCAGCGAGAAACGACGGACAGCGTATTGTACAGCGTAGGTATAAAACTGCAAAAGTGTCCGACGTTTTCGCATTTTGTAATTCCGTCAGAAACGATGTCGTGCAAGTTGTTTGTTTATTCCTCGTGTGTCGAAAAAAAAAATAAAACAAAGTGGTCGAAACGTTTTGAAATCGATTAAAACTTATGCGTGCCAACGATATAACACTTGTGTTCATATTGCGCTTCTAGAGGAGCCTAAAACAAAAATGATAAGAGAAAAATTATAAATTATAAAATGTCTAAAAAGAAATGAGAAAAGTAAATAGTGAGTGAAAATTCACTGACTGGGTATGGAAAAATATCATTTTATGCTCGTGTTAAACTTTTCCGCCCTTAAGTACACGACTACAAGTCTTACGACCTACACGTGTTAAATTTCGGATTCGATCTATAGGTAGCACACAAAAATCAAAAAGTTTTAGAAATTTTATGAAGTTTAACGACACCGTTTAGCTACGAAGATTGACACTCGATTTCCTCCAACCGAAATGTCGATGAATAATTTACTATTTATACCGTGAAAGATTGTCGAAGAACCGAAAATTACACCTCGCGAGGCCGTTCGTCCATATTTAAAGGTATTTTGTATACGATTATTGCACTCTCCAGAAAAGTGAAAAAAAGAAAAGAATTATTTAAAAAAAAAAAAACACACAATACGTCGACAAAAAGGGAATCGTTTTTAATAATAATACAGGAACGCCGTAATATCAATCGAACTAACCGCGTTCGCGTACTATGGCGATATGGCGTGCGCGAGAATGCGCTTGAAAAGGCTCTTCGCAAAGAACGAAAAAAAGGAAAAACGTCATAAATAAATTATCGAACAGCAGTTTTTTTTTTTTTATGTAAACGTTGGCAAAATGTTCATCGGAGCACAGCCGCTGAAAATGTACTTTATCGTTATGGCGAAAAAACTCAAGAACGTCGTCAGCAGTTTGACGTTTCAGATGACACACACACGATTGTTAAACAACATCACTACTAATGACAAAAATATGCACGTTTTTGTTCAGTTTCTGACTAGAATGGTTGTATCGTCGACAGAGACTGTTTTGGGCGGCGATATTGGACGAATTTGGGTACATCGCGCTGGTGGTAATCAACGATATTCCTAGAATTTTCCCGATGGAAGCGTTTTGAATATTATATTTTAAGAGTTGTACCTGCGTGAAAAATATTCGACTTTTATTGAATTATTTAGAGCACCGTGGTGCCGTTACTGTTATAATTTAACAGTCGCGATTTTCTCATTTTCGTCTACGACAAAGTGCGCATTGTATACGTTTATCGTCGTATAGTTACGGTTCTCGCGGTTGACGCCGTTCCGACGACACTTTCTAAGTACAACGGACGTAGTAACGGACGTCGATAAAACAAGTGCAAGATTGTCGAGAGAAAAAATTTCATTTGGTAAAAAAAAGTCACACCGAACGTTTCACGTAGAAGATGATGAAAGTTCGAATTGCTATATTACTTGGAACATTTACGATCATAATAATCGATAGTAAGCTGAAAAAATAAAATTTAAATATCACGTTACGAAGATCGTGTTGTGCTCGCCGTCCGCGCATTTAATTATTTAGGATAAATTTACAAATTTTAACGTTTCTTTTTCTTTTTTAATTTTTCATGATTTACGATAAACACGTAAAACTGAAAGCGGCATTTCACCTTTACCTTTCACCTTTAATAAACTCGCAGTAAAACGGGAGTTTTCGTTTTTAGAAAGTGCTTTTTTTTTTTTTTAATTGAATCCGCGTGGCCACCAAAGTAATTTACGTTATCGTCACCGCACGCGGTGCCGCCAGCCGTTTAAGTATATATAAAGCTGTTTATTTATTTTTCGCTCAATTAAAATGTCAGTAAAAACTACGGAGGACACTCACTTTAAAGTTTGAATTTTAATCAGTTTCACCGCTAATTCCAATCACCGCCGTTGTTATAATTTAAGAAAAAAAAAAAAAATGACCAGAAAATAAAAGACTATGTTATTTGGTACTTTGACACAATATGAAACTATTGTTCCATTTTATCAATTCTATCATCTCCCACCGAATGGAATTTGAATATTCCCGATTATAGCGGCTGATATCGAATCGATCGGATCATTAGGTGTAATAAGACCGGGTGGAATGTAGCTCGCGGCACGGTCGTAATTAAAAAGTCATCATTGACGCGATAATAGTTGTTAAATTAATTTACGGATTAATTGTGTATAGTTTTAAATGATTCGAATGAACCGCCGGAATCCATAGACTCGATAGTTCAGCGTTCTGCCACAGTCATAATACGTGTAACATAATATTTACAAAAAAGGCGATTTTTCTTTCTACCTTGAGATTGTTTCGTGTTTTGCGAGTGATCTAAAGTTAAAAATCATAATTATTATAATCGTGATTTTCAGAATATTTACATTTACTACGGGCGCTTGACAATATTTTACTTTGTACTTTTATTTAATAATTTAATCCGTCAGTTGATTGAAATCTCCAGTTATGATCACAAATCGATAATCGTGGTCGATTGTGGTTATTCCCATCAGTGCGTGGACTGTCGTATACTATCGTATCGTGGACCACCGGATTCCGCGGTACGAATTTCCAGAAAAAAACGTACCAACGGATTTTTTTCCCGACGACAAAATCGAAATCGTAATTAATCATCTCCACGCGAGGCCATAGAAGTGGCAATTCTTTTCACACGAATTTGATCATTTTGGCTTCTTTTCTACATACGACTTTCGAACTCTCAACTTTGATGGTCGTGTTTTCGCTGTTGTAAATAAGCAATCGAGTTTTCAATCTATTGCTTTTATAATCATATATATATGTAGTATAGAGTGGTCGGCAAATTAATTCCCGGACACGAACTCCAAGAGATAGTCTTAGCAGCTGCAATATCTATCACTCGTACGAAATTCGTTCAGCTCCCCGTCAATGTATAACGTTCTCGGAGTTGGAAAATTAAGAAAAAAACGAATAACTAAACTAACTTCGAATAATTATTTTAAGTATATAAGAACGCATGTTTATTGTTTCTATAGTAGTAGTAGGGGTTTTATGATCTCACGCGAGTCCAGAGTGAAACCGATTGTGAACCGGCATCGCATACACGACGCCACGATTTTTGTGAAAGCTAAAAAACAAAATCAGAGTCACTCTAGGTCACGGTGGGTAGTGTTTGATTCTGTGCCGTCACTATTCCGGAAGGTTTAATTAGAGATTTTATTTTATAATTGTAAATTATTTCTTGAGAAAACAACAAATTTGAGTGAGCTGCTCAGTTAAGCTATAAAAATTGTGCCGTAACAAACAATGTAATAACTTATTATTTATCTTTGATTAGACGCTAGAATTACAACAACAAAAGAAGTGAAAAAAGTTTAAAATTGTCATAATTGTCTTAATTTTATCGTCATGAGAAAATAATTTTACAAAACTAATACTTATGTACAAAAATATCAAATCTTATGTGTAAATTCGTGTCATATATTTTTAGAATTTTTTTTAATGATGTTCCGAAAATTTCGAAAGTATCACGTAAAAAGAAAAAAATTATTGATTTAAATTATGTGTGAAAATTCCAAACCGTTTGGACTGTTATTCGAGGAATTGTTACGATTTACGTACCTATCAACTGCGAAACAGCGCGCGTAATCAAAACAACGTCGATTATCGATCAATACCTTTTGTACGCATTCAGAAACTATATAAATACTTGGCGGATTTTTTTTGAATTTTTCGGGTGCATGTACGACATTTTTTTTTTTTTGCCTACATAACACCCCGAATTTTCGTATCTTAAAAAAAAAAATTGTAACGAATCGTTTTCCAAAAATCAGTAAACGGGTTGACATACGTATTTTCGATAGTTTTCCAACTCTGATCGATTAAAAAAAAAACAAAAATTGTGACTTTTGAAATTTTTTAGTTTTGACACGTCTCTACACGTTGCCGTCGCGTGTGTAATAAATGTTTTTCTGGTAAATTCAATTTTTCGTCAAACAAAAGTTACGTAAAAAGTGAACATTTTAAATTTCCACCCCGAATAGAAATTTTTCTAAATTTGTTTTACACTGTCGTGTAAAATACCGTGTACGAAACCATTAAAAACCATCATCGCGTCGGTCGTTCGCGATGGAAAAAAACTAAAAATCGACCGTGTCGAAAACACACGTAAATCGTACCGTTTTTTCGTTAGTTTTCCCGAAGTTTTAGCGACTTTTGTCGAACTTGCCACACACCCGAATGTACCGAAACGGGTTAGAGCTGCCGGAAACCGCACGTACGAGATCGTTTTTGAAGGAGTTTCTAAAACGTGGAGTTTCGCGGGACGTTGCTGGTTCGCGCACGTTCTACGCTATCGGAATCATCGAAAAGAAATAGCGACGACGAAAACGAGCGTGGACAGACGAGAAAAGACGGCCATTATCGGTTAATATTTTTGTTTTTTCACATAACATAAAAGGGGCTTGGGGTTTACGTTATATACTTACTTACTTTTTTCGTTTCCCAATATTTTTAAGCCGCTCTCGGAAGCGGCGTTCATTGTTTCCCGCCGGTCTCGTGTTTTTCACGATTTTTTTTCGATTCCGTCGTCTTCTATCTGTGCACACGCGCCGGCCGGTTAACGAAAAGCAGACAAATTATTATTGTATAGTGGTAATGGTTTCCGCCCGGTTTCTCGCGAACAAACGTCTCGCGAAAAAAAAAACCGAGCTTTTGTTCCCCGTCCTAATTTCGTCGAAATATTTTTCATCGTTTGTCGATCTCGCGCGCGACGCTTTCTCGTTCGACGCACTCGTAGGTCGGCGCCGACAAACGCTTAAAAACGTTTATCAACCGTGTTTCGGATATAGAATATAGAGCGCAAATAAGAGAATCGTCCTCCTAATACGATTCGACCCAAAGAGCTGGTTTTTCTTTGTTTAAACGTATGTTTTTCCCGAAAACTACTGTTAAGTACGTTACTCGTTAATCGTTATTTTCGCTACCGGGTTTCGCCGCGATGAAACAGAGCTAAAATAATGCGCGTGTGTAGTAAATGTATACATAGCGAAACCGTATTTTTTAACAGACTTAAAAAAAAGGAAATTCTGAGATTCGGCTGTACTGTGTTTTATTGTTTTCCGTTGTGACCACTCTGTTTTGTTCGCTGCACAGATACTTCACAGTTACGTACATCATTTTGTCGAAATCGTTGGAAAAATTAACAAACGCCAAAAATATTGTACGGGAAAATCGCGATAACGTTGTTTCCTTCCGCGGCGGTTTACCACTTTTCCGGTAACAAACAACAATTTGCCATTGGTCTCCGGGTGGTTTGTCGGGTGTTGATTTTTTTTTCTTCATTGAAAATAACGATATAATAATAAAAAAAAAATTTTAACAAAAAAAATACTTCAAAAACAAAAAGATTTCACACTAAAAAGTATAAAATATTTAAACGAATAAAAATAATATTTTATCACTTTTTTTCTTTTTTTTTTTTTTGGTGTCGTCTAACGTGTAGAAATTGTTTGAAAAAAAAAAAAAAATTGTTTATAAAATATAAATATCTTATAAAAATATTTTGGTATCTGTGACAAGCGACAACGTGACCGACCTTTTGGACGACTCCGAAATAATAATAGTGTTGATTTTTTTTTTTTTCATTTAATTATTTTACACTTACTTTTTAGTGTTTTTATAAAAACTTTTTTCTTTAAATCTTCAAAAGTATATGTTTTATTTATTTGTTTACTCGGGAATCACGTTCCACAAACTAAATTATTATGGAATGAAAACCGACTCGACAAAAAACAAAAAAAAGCACTAAAAAGAGATAAAATATTTGAACGAAAAATAAAAATATCATTACTTTTTTTTTTTTACGAGTCGGTGCCGTCCAATATTTTTTATATTGTTAAAAATAAACTATATATAAACAATGCAATATCCTGTTAATTCGGTGGGTATGCACTAAAACTCGAGTATTTTATTAGTAGTCTCTTATTTCGTGAGTCACGGTACAGTCTGTTTTTATTTGTATAATAATAAGATGATGGACAAACTTTATATTTTTTCATTCGATTATTTTATACTTTTTAGTGGTTTTTTCAAAATGTCTTTTCGGTTAAATTTTTTCGCTTTATTCTCGTTTAATTTCACTATAACTCCGATTGGATTATAACGAATCGTAAATAACATCCGGCGAGTGTGTGTCCGCCGAGAAAAACTCGGGCGGTTATCCGACGGCCGAGAAGTTACTGTGAAAATCGCAGCGTCTTCGCCGAAAAACCCTCTAATTATTCTCATTCTCGCGAAACGAAACATAATAATTATTATAAACGGCGATCCGAAGGGTAATCATTTCCCCGTTCAGGCTAGGAGTCATTAATCTCCGTTTCTAATTACATCCTCCCTCGATCGCAGTCGCGAGATAAACTAACGTCATACGATCAGAGCAAATTGTCCGACGATTCATTGAATAAAACTGTCTCGTGTTTTTGTTTCAAAACTAAAACGTCAATTTAATATGCTAAAATCCAAACGGTTTATAAATCTATCAGTTTTGGTACGAAACTACGAAACGTTTCAATCGTTCTACTGTTTATGGAAAATCCAAAGCCAGAACTGCGATATTAGCTCGTGACAATCTAAAACGGAAGTCGTGCTACGTATTTATTAAATTTTTCAAACACGTTTCAAACACGTTCTGTCGTAACCCGAATCTTGACGATTTCATCTAGATGAAATTCTACTACCCCGCTGCTCTTGTTATATTTTATCGTTGTAAAAAGGTGTTTTTTTTTTCCTCTACAACGCGCATATTTTGTCAAAATAACGTATCTCGTTGGTCGTCAACGTTAGTGAAGGCTACACAGAGATGTTTTGTATCGGATTCGTCACGCGAATACAAGAAAGAGAAAACATTTCAAAATGGTCAAAAGAGACAAAATCTTTTATTAAGTTTATAACAATTTAAAACTTTTTAACTGCTTGTTAAAAATCGACAAATCTAAAATTCCGTTGTATCCGGAACGTTTTTCGGCCGTATAATAAAAAAAAACATTCGCCGCGATTAGAAAATGTTTAAATACAAGAACAGCGAAACGAACACGATAAAAACCAATCGATCCGTTATTCCGGATTTTCGGGTTCGTATATTATCGTAGTTATAAACTCGATAGAAAAACGTACGGACGGTCTTTTCGTCGATTATACATAAAAAATAATAATAGTCAACATTTTATATTAGTCGTGTATATTTAAGTTTCACGAGAGATATTCGCGATGTTCTCCTGCCGTTCGACTTGTGTGTTTTAATTATTTTTTTTTTTTTTTTTGGTAAATACAGCGATCACTACTCGCTTGTTTCGCGTTCGTTCCCACCGCACTTTCGGCGTGTATACGCGAAAAAAAATGCCAACGGTTTTTGTTTTGTGTACCGTGTCGTAAAATATCCACAAAAGTCGTTTGAAATTATTAACGTTTCGTACTTACTTAAGGTCGCACAAAAGTGCGGTGACCGTATTTTTACAGCGCTAAGAATTATTTTACCGACGTTATTTTTTACGTTCTATACCCGCGGACCTCTCGCCGCGAACAATACGCGCGTATTTCGAGAATCGCGTCCGATTCGGACCGAAATATATGCGCACGTTCAATCCGAAAGCAAACGTTTGTTGGAGGTATATACAAACAATATATGTATTATTATCATACGTTTTCTTTTTTTCACTTTACAACAGAAAGCCGTGTTCATTGTTTATTCACGGTTAGTTTAAGTGAGTGCATACAGACACATTACTAAGTAGCACACTGATAACAACAATACGCGACACACTCGGATAAGTTCGAAACACGTCTATATACGAGTATGTAGTAAATCGCGCGGTACAAGACGTGTTATTGTTTGAAAAAAATTTGTTTCCTAAGAGAACGAAAATCACGTCGACTTTGTGTATCTGCTCGAAACGCGTTTTCAAAGTCCCGCGCGGACTCAATATTTTCCGAAATAATAATTGTAAAAAAAAAACGTCATGACTCTATAGCCGCCCTACTAAGCGATTCGACCGCGGGCACCCCGCGAACCGAAAACACGTAGAAAGTGATTACAGGGTCGACGAATTCCGATGGAACGGTTAGGATCTGGTTTTTTTTCTTTCTAAAATATCGCGCGAAATAAACTTGAAATTCTTACGAAATTTCGAAAACACGTTTCGGGCGGGGTTCTAAGAGTGCGTCCCATAAAAGTTTCACGGTTTTGTCGCGAACTTCGATTATCGACACGGTTTGTTTCCTTTCGTCGGGGTAGTTTTTAACTTGGAAAATTCAAACGCAAATAATCAACTCGTCACGTTACGTTCGGTATCCGTACTGAACAACCACGTCATATTTTAGTCGACGGATTGTCCGGTTTGTAAGAACCGTCGTCGGACGCTTCGGTGTAATTTCTCATTTTTGCTCTCACTCGTCATACAAAACTCGACGAATTCCGTTCCCTGTTGCAAAAACGAGTAAAAGTCAGTTGTTATTATATTTAGATAATCGGCCATACGCATACGTTTTAGCGTCCCGGGATTTATTAAGATCTGGCCGCCCTATTTGACGTACGGCTATTATTATATTATACGACTACAAAATACGAGTATATATATTTATTTTCAATAAATCCCCGTGAAAGCCGTACGTATTTGTTACTCGTACCTACTTATACGTACTACATTCTTACGAGACGAAGCGACTGCGTAAGCCGCCATTCGCTCCGGAAACGGCGGATCATTGTTTATTTATTTGACGTCGAGAGATTTTCGAGAGGTTTCCGATCGCGTTCGTTTGTTCTCTGACGCTCGCGTATTATTATAATTATTATTGTTATCGTGACATTTTGTGCGCCGTTTGTTCTGGATATCACAACACGAGTTATATTATATTTTTTGCCGTATTTTTCGAATCTTCGGCAAAATATAGAACGAAAACCGGGCTTTTCTGTGTTTTTTTTTTACGGTCGTTTCACGCGGAGTAACAACAGTAGCGCGAAAGTTTTGAAAACCGCACGTTCCTGCGTTTCCGATTTGGCGAAGTTGTAATTAAGTTTCAACTCGGAACCCGTTTTTGAAACTGACGTTAAATAACGCATATATTATTTTATCGTTTATAGTATTTCACGCGTATTGAGTCGTATTCATTCGGTTCTTGGTTTTTTTTTTCTCGTGGTTTTTATCGATTAATTTTTTTTTTGGTTAGTTTGAGCGTATATAATTTTTTAAATGTCGTATATTAAACAACGATAATTGACTGTTGGTCAAATTGATTGTTCGAAACGAACAAATTTTCACGACGCGGTTACAAAACGACATTTTTTTAACGGTTTACAAATTTTTATACTCTTTTTGAAATTCGCAGTTTATATTTTCATTAGCTTTCGGTTTTGGCGTTTTTGACTAAACGTGTCGGCATAAGAGATTTACCCAATGATAAGATAAAAGCGTAACTATACTACCAGAAAGTATGAACAAAAAGAAGTTCAACAGTGAAATCAAAATAAATTCGTTGCGACGTTTAGTAGTATCAGATAATATTATGTTCTTATATTTGATTTGGACGGTTTTAGAAACATTGCGGTTTTCAAACCGTTAATCTGGCTTTTAACTACGAACGAAAGTCTAACCCCGTTTGGAGACTACGATTTTAAAATCTTCTTACACGGAATTTTCTTTCGAAATGGGTCTGCGCTGGCTGCGATCGGTCCGAAGACTATTTGAACGAGATTTACTATACAGCGGATTGATCTCGCGGCGTTTCGAAAAAATCTTCGAACAAGTTTAAAGTCGGATCGTAAAACGCGATTTGGAAAGTATATATATATATGACGCATTTGTTTAAAATATTCGCGAGTTTGAACACAGCAGTTCTCCCAAGGGGAACAGTAATACTTGTACACTAACGGTTGGGGGGTTTTTTTTTGTTGGGAATTTCAAATATAAAAAAAACTTTTCATAATATTCAACAAACTTTTAAAAATATCAAGCAAACAGTATCACGTGTAGATTGTACATTTTTAAAGTTACATACTTGTAACTATAAATCTTAAACCGTAAAGTGGGAAAGAGCTTAAAATGCGAAATTTATATTTTCAAACAACCGACTGAATGAATGAAATTTACTAAAATATTTTTTTAGCTCGTTGTTTATCAAACTATATTATACCGAATCAATAAAAAGAAATTGATAGGCTATTCCCTCCTCCTCCTTATTGCCCCTTATTCACCAGGTTTCCATACAGTTTGGAACACATATATATCGATCCGATTGTAAACGCGTTTTTTGACGTTTTCTAAAAGTTATTTGTGTTGCAATCCGCTTTCGTATTGTGCACGCAGTGTATCACGAATTCTTTGTTTTCCTCGAATCGTATTCGCAATGATGACAAATTTATTATAGACAAAGTTTTGCGCGTTCCTTTCAATCGTGGACGTATTATATAAACCTATGGACTGCGATTCGATAAACGTAACGGACGTACGTGGATGAAAAACGATTTGATTGTTTCATATAAAAGTATACGTAATTATAAGTGTAAATTGTGATAAAATCATTGTTTTTCACGGGTAAAAAAAAGGATAAAACTTGTTTTGTCCACAAATCAACTCCCCCCCACTATACATTGTATTGGCAAAAAATCCATAGTAAACCTATTTATCTGCGCTTTCGATTCTCCAGGATTGTACAGAATGTTATATTACAATTCAGTATAATATCATATCCGTTTGCTGCAGGATGTTCGACAACAGTTAGGCGGACGGAAACTGGCGAGACGGAGCAAATATAAAAAATAATAATCGTCGTATGTAGGTAGGCGTGTGTTATAATACAGTCGTGTTGTTCTATTGATTAGTTGTACTTTGCGTTTTGTACGGAGGAAAAAATTTCAAAAATTATATTTTACACAACAGCAACACGCGTTATTTGAGAACGATGTTGTTCTAGCGATGAAAAGTTATAATAAGAAAAGTTCTTTCCGCATAATATAATGCCGTGCCGTGACGTGTGCGATGTATTTTAATAAAAATAATATCTCGTTTAAAACGACGTATAGCACCAACGTCGGTCGTGGCGGCCTCGGTGTCAAAACGACGATCTTTTAACGTAATATTGTGATAACGATTGAACCGATTTACAACGGAAACGATATTACACACGCTTTCAAAACGAAACTGAACCGCGTACATTTTGCGGCCCCCGTACCGTTTCGGGTGATTAAAAAGGAAAATAGTTTGTTTGAATAATTTCAAAATTAGTTTGACACCGATCCTTCTCCAGTTTTAACAACTTTTCTTCAAGGGTTAAGAAACGTTTCGCCGGCCGGCGGAAATGCTGAAAATAAATACTTTTTTTAAATTATCACGTAGAGCCTAATTTGTTCGTTTGACCAATTAAATCGGTAGTAAATACTATGCTGATCGCTCAGCGAGTGTAATATTTTACACATTTTGTGTAAAATCGTTTCTATTACTCGGATAAAACAATTATAATGCGTCATCAACCGTATAGGCTCGTCGAATCGTCAACCGAAACAACGTGTTTACTCGGTATACAATGATTTTAACTAAAACGAAAAATCATCCTGATTATCGTACCGAGGCGCGATTAGTGGACCCTTTCTTAATTTTTGCGGATACATTCCACAAAATATTTGCGCGCAGTCGAATTTCAGATCTCATTGTAATATAAAAACGTTGACGGGCGTTTCACAAAAGTTTTCCGACTAGAAACGAAGCGATTGTAAAATTAAAACACCGTCCGCAAAATATTCGCTCTGCAAAATTTTCCTAGTTCGCTAACCGCTTTTCGGCCATTAGCCATTGATTGTCCGCAAAATGACGTATACGCGTCGCGAGATCTATTCCGAAATGTACACAACAAAAATATGGAGAAACCGCGGAAAAAAGAATCATCAACACAACCGTTTGGTCGTTAAAAATCGATAAAATCCATAAGACGACCAAACGTTTTTCAAACTTTTGAGCGGGCGCGGTTATGCGAGATTCGAGTATAATAATAATACAGTCTAAAACGGTGTCGTTTTTGTATATAAGGTAAAACTTTAACACGACAAGAGTTTCGCCGTTTTCAAAGTTATTCACTCGTTTGTTTGATGTACGCGTACAGTTTAAACACCGTCTTTTTTCTTTTAAAAAGGATAATAATAATATTCCGTTTGAGAACGTCGTCGTGAATGTTTCGCGCGAGTTCTACATTTGTTCGAAACTGCAAGATAAGACGTTACGCGCACCCCGTTGGGCGTGTGCGTAAAACGTCTCGAACAAAAACGGAATATGCCAAACACGTACGGACAATAAATACACACACGTCAACTTGGTCATTTTATGGTAGTAGTAGGACAAAAATATAAAATGAACAATACATGTTAAAAGTCGCGATTGTTTTAAAGAATTAAAGCGCTAATTAAATCGACTGCCCAAAGTGTAAGTGTATTGATGGAAATTTAAAACCAGTAAACGGGTCAATTGTTTTTTCGTTTTTTTTTTTTTTCATTTGACCGGATTCTATTATTGTCGCGCGATTTAAGAAAATTCTAAGATGAGATCGGTATTCTTTTTTCGTGTTGGAACTATTTTTTTGACCTAGAGTGTTTATTTTTCTTTACCACTTTTTATTAATCTCGACTAACACCGAAAATTTTTTCTCGACCGTCGGAACGACCGATAGTTGTACATCGGCGCGGGGGGCCAATCGGCCGCTTTGACGGTGTTGGCTGCAGGTTAAAATCGAATAAGAAGTCGATAGCCGAGCACGCGTCAGAATCGTATTTTCAAAGGTTCGAACGATTGCGTTGCTCTAAACAACAAGCTTTTTTTTTTTTTTGTTTTTTCGCCTTTTCGACGACGAATCTCTGGGATTGTTACGCTCTTCGTGATACACGGGGCGTGCATTAACGAGCCCCGCCGTCTGCGGTTTTATCGCGCCGAACCGGAACCGATAAAACGGTTCCGCGCGGAGAATATACGCGAATAACGCACAGACACAGTAATGTGGGTGGGTGGGTCTGATGGGGTACGCGCGTGGGTCGTCGAAAGATCGTAATGATTTTGTTCGCGGGTCGTATGTATTTTCCGGCGCAGGCTTTCCCCCCGCACTTATTTATGGCTACTACGAGAAGTTGTATACTTATAGTGTTTCGTTTCAGGCTGGACGACCTATGTAGTGTCGCAAAACAGGGTTTTAGAAGGTAAGAACGAGTAAGAAGGAGCGCGTGAAACGTTTTCGGGAAAATTTCAAGACTTATGTGCACTTTTGTACGAATTTTTCGGTCGACGGGCGACGCGGATTTTTCACCGCCCCGAGGGATTTCCTCGTCACTTTTTTTTCTCGGACGGTCGCGACGGTGCTCGTCGATCGGTTAAAATCCATTCGATCGCGTCGTCCTTATCGATTTATCGGTGATTTTCGGTCAGGTCAGGTTAGGTCGCCGCCACACGCGATACACGTGGGCGTGATATTGCATTGAACATTGTTCGTTATCACTGCTTAGACGAGTACGGCGGGTTCTTCTCCCACGTCGTGTAAAGTTCCGTCGGCCGCGAGACGATGAACAACGTACATAATTTATACGTAATAATCAATACGATCGTCGTGTCGTGTCGCGTTTGTTGTATCTCCGGGTATTCGCACTGTCATAAAACGTTGTAAAACGAAAACTACGAAAATGAAAAAAAAAAAAGCCGACCCCGACGAGTCGGCCGCGCGAACATCAAACGCATCATCGGAATGTCGTGTAAAGTGATAATAGTTTCCAAACAGTTTATATGAGCGTGTCGATGCGACGCCGTGCAACGTAAAAACCAAAAAAGATAGCCCGCGGTAATACTGTGTGTAGAGTTCTATACGTACGGAGTGTTCCTATACGCGTACACGTGTTCTCTAAAACAACTTTTAAAACTCAATCGTGCACAGAGTAGCGCCCGAGTACGTACTTTTGAGTGTGAGTGTACGCATAATTTTTTAACGAATTGTCGAATTGAAATTGAATGTTCAATGAAAATTGAACGAATTGTCGAAACGCGCCGTTTTCTATTGAAAACTCTGCGAGGAAAACAACGTGTGTGTGTGTTCTGTTACTTTGGTCCGTGCACCGAAGCGTGGCATGCTTTTCAGACGTTTTAAATCTTTCTAACTCGCAGAGTTCTTCTCTCCAAAAAATTGGAACTGTAAGCGGCGTTGTGTAGAGCGCATAGAAAAAAAACGAATTTCGGATGAAGAGTAATTTTTTTCGATCTTCAATTCGGAGATTGTGTTTCTGTATCGCATGGAACACCGTGTAACGGCGGTGGTCGCGTGGTGTCGCGTTAATGACGACGCGATTTTTCGAATTTAAAACGTATAAAAACTATAGCTAGCTTAATTTTAATACATAAAACAAAAAATAACAGGTTTTCTCTGAATTGGGTCGTCGTCGTCGTCGTCGTCGTCGGTATATACGTGTTCGTTATTAATGTAAATGCGTCTCGTTGAGTTTGGTTAAGTTATTTTTTCAACACGAATAAACAGTGTATTCGCTGCAGCGTGTGCAAGCAGAAATCTTAAATAATTCGATTTTTCTCTGTGTGTGTGTGAGTGGCTTTTTAAATTTATTGTTTCGAACGTACTTTTGTATTATATATATTAAAAAATAAGTTTTAATGAAAATAATAACTCGATTGGGTTTCGCAAAGTGTGTTTACTCGTCGGAAAAGAAATCTGACTTTACGAAACGCAAAAATATAATGGACGAAACGAGTGAAAATGAACAGATGTTCCAATAGTGTTCGAGATAGATGAGATTGTCTGTGTGTATTTTATTTTAAGTGCTAAATGTACAGATTTTTTTTTGACCGTTTTTTTTCTGTTTATTATTCGTATACTGTATATATATATTATATTGTTATTACTTTTTTTTTTTTGTTCTCTATGAACCAAAACGTAATCTGTGTGAGGGAAAAATGGCGTTAAAACGTGACAAAAAAAAACAAAATAAAAGAACCGTTTACGAACAAACAATAAAATAAAAATTTATTTTAAGTTTTTCCCATTGACAACACGCCATTTACACGTTACGCGAAAATTACCGTTCACTACGTTTTTTTTTTTTTTTTTGTATAGACTCGTAGCTTAAGTTTTTACACAAAAAAATATAATGGAAGTTTGCAATTGATTTCAATGTCAGTCAAACTGACGGACAGTTGTCACTGATTTCGGTCGGATCAAAACGCGTATACCACTATATTAAAGTAAAAAAATAAAAAATCGGTTTGAAGTTTCGAAACTGTACAACTATTCGTTTTGATTTTTAATGGAAAATGTGAATAATTGAAAACATTCACTTTTAGCCGTACAAAACGTGACGTCCACATAGATATAATATAACATGCGGTATACGACCCGTCGGAAAATACAACATTTATTTTTGATAAACGTAATGTCGGGAAACTCGAAACTTCAATAATTAGATTCTCTAAATAATATTTTACCATTAAAACTTTGCATCAATGATAAGAGAGTACGACACTGCGTCAGCGCCTTCATGACTTAAATTTTAGTTTTGTTGATAATTTTCACTTAAGACGTGATCTGAAAAAAGAATAGAAATCGCGTCTTAAAAAAAAAAAAAAATGAAAGTTTAATACAAACGACCGGTTGTATGTATATTGTGTTTAGACTGACAGTCTTAAACCAGAGAAAACGAAATTTGTTGAAATGAGGAAATCGTAACAATTGACGTTAACAATACGATGTGTTAATAATACACTTGTAGTATTTTTTCTGAACTTCTATATAGGTATAATTCTTTTTGTATTTTGACAGAAAGGCAGCGCCATATCGTCGTAAAAGTTTCATCTGGTACTCCGAAAGAATGTTCAAACATGATTTTTCGTTCACTTTTTTTATCCCAAACAAAAGTTATTGAAGTGAATTCGGTCATATCAAATTAAACTGTCGCAGAAATCTGCAATCGTTTTTAAGCATGATAACTTTGCCGAGTTGCTCGAAAAAATAACGATAATTTTCTTTCGTGGTTTGAACATTCCGTTACGAATTCAAACATACCCGATTATTTATATTTGATGCACTTTTGACGACGATGTATTTCAAGTTTGTCCAGTTCATCGCCGGGCCAACGGTGATTGTTTATCTCATCTTCGCAATTACAAGAGGACTTTAGGACGTCTAAAGCAATACGTTTGCATTCGATTTCCTAAATTTGGTTAAACGGCCGAGGACGGGTGTAATTATTACTTATTGTACGAACCGTGGTGCTCAGGGTAGTGGTAGTTGGAATTATTATATTATGTTACTATGTAGTAAATTAGGTTCCAAAACCGTTGAAATAATAATCGGACCAGTAATCAAAAACCAAACTATCATTCAAACGATAAACCAAAAATATTCAGGTACGAGCAAAACGTTTTAATGAAAAAAGTAATGATAAAAAAAAAAAATACGTTTTTTTTGATCAAGTAAGTATTTTAGAAGATACCTCGTGATACAATTATATAATATGTTCCAAATGTACTGATTGATTCTAAAAATAATACATATTTAAATTACGATAGTTTTTTGGACACAACAGGATCATTTAAATTATAATACTTGATTAAAATATTACGGTTTTATACGTTTTTTAAATTTATTTAAGTTTTATACGTTTTTCATTTTATATAATACGTGTAAAAAATGTTTTTAATTCTGTAGTTTATACTTTGTTACTTAAATAACTGTTCATAACGGTGGCTACATATGACTGTAGGAAAAAAATGCCTATACTGACTTAGGTTTACAATATATTATAATATTTGATTATTTGACAACAACATTTGTACAGAAAACGCGTAAAGTAAAAATATGAAAAAAAAAAACGTTCCATCAGACTCTTTGTACGTGACAATTTTTTCACGAAAAAGAAACACCGCTGAATATTTATTTTGATTTAACTTTTTTTTAGATTCCGAGCGTCAGCGAATATTGCTTTTACAATGATGTTTTTTTCTTTTCTGTGGACACCTTTTATTAGTAGAAAAAATTCTCCGATTTCAACGTTTAATACCTCTCAAAAGATAGGCGATTGAGACGGCACTTTGTTTAAAGTTTTTAGCATATTTTTGGAGCTAAAAGCAAAAACGTCAAAACATCGAAATCGCTCCGTTCGACTCGAAATTTGTGTTTGTCATTAGGGAGGTTTTATGGAGTTTACTGCTGAAATCGATCACTTTTTTAGGGGCGTTACGGAACCTTGAAATTTTTGACATTGTTGTCTTACGCAGTTCCAAAAAACCTCTGGTTTTCATGTTCTCGACATTTTAATAAAATCTAAGCGATACGGTTTTTTACGTGTTATGCGGTTAAAGGATTTAGAGGATCGGTTAACACGATTTCGGTAAACAGCCGATTTCGCGTTGTCGTAAAACTCCGGGCGGCCGTGTATTTCTTACGGGGGGGGGAGGAACAAACGTGTTTTTTACACGTCGATTTTTAACGAACGTAACGTCCGAAATAAAGATCGGACCGAGCGGAAACGTCTTTTACGCGAAATAAGAAAGATACTTGGATAAGGCGACGATTTATCGTTGCTTTCACGTGTAAAATAACGCGTAGTGACACACCCGAAACGTAGTCGCTACCCACGCGACTTATAGCTTTTTTTTTTTTCCATTCGGTTAGGCCACGCGTGTATACCTACATTTTTTTATGGGACGCTGAAGAAACGCAAACAAATGCGTTTATCACGAATCGTTTATTTGTGTGTGTTTTTTTCGTTATCGAACGCGATTCTCGCCGAGTCCGGGGGGCACGTTATATTTTGCTACGACCAGCCAGGTTAGCGAGCACAGTGTTTGCACCACTCGTCGGAATCGTTGCTACGATATCATTCAATTATTCATCGGGGGGAAGTATATAATTTTTTTTACCTATCGGATGGATTTTTTCACCGCTATCGTTCGATAATTTAACCTTGCGCGGAATGCGCGTGAAAACGCGATCCTTCTCGCCCCCGAGAGACCGACCGACGGCAATTTACGGTATCGCGTTACCGCGGTGTAATCGCAGCTCGCTCGTATCTACTCCTCTCGTCGAGTACCGAGTGCGCTTTACGCGAGTTATCGATTTGTTGTTTGTCTTTTCGGCGGTCGAAAAACGAGCTATTGCGGCTAATCGTACCTAACCGTATAACGATCGACTTTTGGCTTTCACCGCGAATCGCGTTTTTAGTTTTTGACGCCGCGGCGATATTTTTATCGTCCTTCCGTTTTTGACCACACACACACCCGTGGCAAAGTAATTAATGTCCGTCGCCCTGTATAGCGGCTGTTATTATACTCGTGTAATGGTTTCGGGGGAAAAAAAAACTCCCCGAACGCTTTTCCGAACGCGACAAAAATGGTCTGCCGGTTTTTTTGTTTTTTTCGCGCTCCACGACGTCCCTCCGGCCCGATTGATCAACGTTACGCGAGAGCGTCGACGTGTAAATGATTTGTGGACGGCGGCGATCGAATCGACAAATAAACTGTAGTGTATAACACTCTGACCAACGTTTTCCGTACTCTCGGCCGCGTGTTTCCGAAAAAAAGAAAAAACCGATAAGATAACAATATTAACGTCCTTCGAATTTTCCGCTTACAGAACGAGAAGGGGGAAAAAATACCATCCCTCGTTTTTCGGTCGTCCCGTTCTCGCTCGCGCGCGTTCGACTTTTGGCGACTCGTCCTCCTGGGTCGGCACCGTTTTCGAGTTCGGCGATATTGTATACTCGGGTGGTCGGGTCTTTGAGACGCGTGGATCGCGGCAACCGATTTCGGTAAGTTTACCGGAAAAGTTTACGTAGTGAAATCCACCCTCTTTCTCTACACAACACGCTCTGCGAGTACTTTTACGACCCCCGTTGCATTGCTAATAAATAATAATTATAATAATAAATAAATAATTATATAAAATTATATTTATAATAATAAATATTAATAATACGGTCAAGGGCGATGGCTGGCTAACCGACGTCTCGTCAGAAGCTGTGTTTAAACCGTTGTTTTGATCACTATAGGTTGTTCGAGTAGTCATCTGCTGACGGGGGGGTCGAGTTAACAACATTTTTTGACTCGTTTAGTTCGTTGCAAAAAACAAAAAATTTTTAAAGTTTATCCGTTTAAAAAATGTTAAGCGACGTAAAAAAAAAAATTAACTTAAAATAAAGATAACGCGTATTAGATACCGGCTGAACTTTCCTCAGCTTTGACAAAATTTTTTTTCTTTCTTTTATAAAAAAATATACAGGGCTACTTAAAGTTTACGCGTTAAATCGAAAACGATTGACTTTTTAAGTTATCAAAAAAAAAAAAGTTTTACTTAAAAAATTTACTTTTCGACGAGCCCAGACTTGATAAAATGTATTTTTTTTTTTTTCGGTAGAAAAAGTCTCGGGTATACTACCGTACTCGTAGCTATATTTATTTGGTTTTATACAATGATGTTACGAACTCAAAATTGAAAATACTCGAACCGAACTAAACACAAAACAGTTCGAACCAAGGACAATGAAAAAATTTGAACCTGATTTGTCGTCGAAAAACGATAAAAATAAATGGAAAAATGTCGAATCTTTCTTTACCTTAGATGTTTAAATTATAGACATTGTTCGGCGTCAATTATATTATTATTTTTTTTTTTATGAAGTTCGGTTCGGTTCAAAAATGTTGCGTTCGTGACATCACTAGTTTTATAACGTTCGGGTGGTTTTTTTTTTTGGAGAAAATTACGATTTTGAACACGAGAATTGAGAGCGTAACCAAAAGAAGATTGGTGCATATCGTTATTGTTTTGTCAAAAACTTTATCCGTTTAGTCGCGCGAACACGACGTATTGTATTATTATACCGTACGTAATGTGAATTTGATTCGTTCCGCGGGTAAATCGTCGAAATCCCGTTTCGTAAACGGCTCATTGTTTCCCGGCAGCATATATGTTTACAATATTGTCGCAGTTCGTCTCGACAATAACGGTGGTCCGAAAACACAAAATATCATATAATGCCGTTTAATCCACCGCGATTCAGTCGCGTGGTTCGAATCGGTGGTAAATATATATATATTCGTATTTTACCCTTAAGAAACGACGAGACCGCGCGTTTTATTACGAGGTAGGTAATAATAATAGTGAATTGGTCACCGGGGTGAATTTACATTTCGAGAAACCGCCGATATCACGCGAGGGATTTACTTACTTAAATTTTTAAACGCCTAATCGATCGGTTTAAAAAGCGTTATTTGTGTTTGGTGCCCGATGTGAACAGAATGCGCGTACAATACAGATCTGCTTTATGATATATTTAATACGTTTTGGAATACTACTGTGCCCAAATGAAACCCGGAATTTTG
>CM029365.1:4514501-4527226 GCA_017140985.1 Hormaphis cornu
AAAAAAAAAAAAACAGTTTTTTTAGGAGAAATTTTCCTAAATAAATTAATAACATCGTAAAGTGTAGATAATTGATAAAATGTAGACGTTTAAACAGAGGCATTTTGAGTTTTGGATAATTTTCGACATTTCGACATATATTTTTTTTTTAAAAAGCTACTTTTTAAGTGACATAATAATAATAATAATTGTATCACACATATTATATTATTACAGGTCGAATATTGTGAACTAAAGAAGTGTGTACAAGTCGCATTAAACATTAACGTTTGATTGATATTATTATAATTCAATATCAAATTTTTATTCATTAATTCATTTTTCTCTCGGGGAAAACAGCAGTACCGTCCATGTGGGGGCCCTGATTGAACATTTCGTCTGGTTATGATAAACATTTTGGTCTAATGGCGAGAATATTTCAGAAGGGCGGAAAATGAATATACCACTTTAGAAAATTAAATAAAAGTTCAAAACTATCTAATGATACTTTCATCTACACAGTCATTTTTGTTCAACAGAATATTGTTTTATTCACAACAAAAACATTTTGCGATCTATACACGCGTAAAAACCTGACAAGTAAATATAAAAAATTACACATCAAACGGCCTTATTAATAAGTAGGTGATTGTGGTGCTATCATATGTGGTGCTAAATCAAATTCTCGACGTACTTGTCGAGTGCACACACATTATACACTATAAATCTAACTATTCGATAAATTAGCATATCAAACTGCGTAAGTATGTGTGCACTCGCCAAGTAAATCGAACGATATTATCACAACTTTATTTCTTTAAAAAGAAACACTTAATGTTTCTTTTTTTTACTCAACTGTTTTTTTTTACACGTAACTTGTGCAAAGTGTTTTTGTTGTGATGTCACTGTCTTTTATTGCAATTAGTTTCGATGCAAAACAGCCGATATGAAGTATTGTTTTTAAAAAAATTTTCATCGAGCAAAATAAACACAAACACTATTTCATTAGGTACATTTCTATTGATCTCGTATCAGTCAATACTCTGTTCAGATTTAGGATTTAGTATGTTGGACACACTTATTTTGTTCTTACGTACCGTAAAATAAGGATACTTTGCACCTTAAACGGGGTAAAATTGGCACCAACAATCTTTTTCGTCTTTAACTTGCACAACTCGCAAACCGTTTATTTAACGTCAACATTTTTTTATTAGTACCGTGATTTTGTTACGTTTCTTAGTAATTACAGACAAAAAAAATGTGCAAAGAAAAATTGGTAAAATTCGTACATAATTTAACACTCAAATTAGTTCTCTTTATTTGGTTTTTTTTTTACATTTTTTGACCTATAAAACATTTTTATGCCCTTAAGATGACACTGATAATTTGCACCATGATTCATGTTATTCCAACGGATTTTCGTCAATGGTGCAAAGTAACCCAACATCACGTACAACTTTGCACCAACCACTGTTTATTAAAAAACTTAAAATATAAAAAAATTTTAAAACTTTTAAAAATCGTAATTGATCATGCCTGTCTAACGATATAAACTGTATACTTGTATCACAATTGTTAAAGTCTCAGTCTCAGTGTTTATTTGAAGTAGTTAAAAAAACATAAAAATTGGTGCAAAGTATAATACATACATAATAATTCAAAACTATACGGTTCGCATGAGAAGTAACATTTTTTTGTAATATTTTTATAACGAGTCTTTTAATCATTTTTAATTTGTAATAATAACTCTTTGCACTGATTCGATTTTAAGTACCCATCAGAAATATTACGAATTTGAGTATCCAGTTATGTACGTACCGCGTTTCAATACGATTTTGTTTGTTTCAATCGTTTCGAAATTCAACAATTATTTTAAGTGATTCGTAACATTAAAATATAATCTGACTTTGTTTGAACGTTGCGTATAAATCTACCGCGTTAGTGTACTGTATGTTTGCCAGCTGTATATTATCGGATTAAAACAAACCGACAGGAAACCCTTTTTTGCGGGTTCGTCGTGGAAAAAAACCAACATAACCTTTTGCATAGCAAAAAAAAAAAAAAAAACAAATTACCATGGTAAAATGTTTTGTTCACAACGAATAAATGCGGTTTGCAATTTATATATGTGTGTGTTTTTATATTCAACGACGTGATGTCAACGTATCTTCGCTATTGAACTCGAATTTTTTTTCACGCATAGTGTGTTTCCACTAAAGTTTTGCAGTGCATAACGACAGTACGATTTCAATTTCGAACATTTAAAATGAAACAAACAAATTATTAATTTTCGGTAACGTGAAACTTTTAGTATCGAAATGGGCATAGGATAAAAACAAATCATTGATAATTCGAATGTTTTATTATTTCTGACAAATCGGTCTCGCAGTTTTAACCGCGTGAGTCTCGTTTGTAATATACACGATTTTTCTTTTTTCCAAATCGCGTTGTAATTTATTACGGACAACTATACAACGTTTCATTTGGATCACTATGTAATACTGTTTAAATCCTGTGAACTGAAGAAAAAAAAAATTCCAATCGAAAAATCACGACCGTAAAAATATACTGGTGAAAAATTTATGTTTTATTATTAACTATAGTAAGCCTATAAACCGCGAATAGAACTTTAAGTTTTTCAGTAGAGGTATTCGACTCGCCGATTTCGCGCAGAATCGTAATTTTTTCGATGTAATCATAGCTTATAAGAATTTCAACGACAAAACGTCAAACTCATATATATATTAATATAGGTACTCTGCGATCTAAAAACACGGTTAATCAAACCGAATTCGTAGTCGCTATTTTAACTTTTTGTTTTTTCAGCACGACCGCTGTCAGTCGATGACGGAGCTGAATAAAGAACCGCCGGCCGTGCCGTCCGAGAAGGTGGGCCAAATCAATTTCGGCCTCGAATACGATTACCAGCAAAACACGCTGATCCTGCGCATAATCGCGGTAAGTCGCGACACGATCGAGTGTAATATTGCACGTGAACAAAAGTTAATAACGTTTCGACAGTACTGTTTTAATGAAAAAACCGATTGTCTGTCGGTGACAAAACTAAAACGAAAATTTTTTTGATCCACGTATGTACATTTTCCTAGATACCGTTCAAATGTTACGTACAAACATTACAATACGAAATTCACACGTTTTCGGTTATAATCACTCCGATTTACGCGATGTTTATCAGAAAACCGCCGAACTCGCGTATCGTATGTATGAATCGTATGCGTTGAATTATCATAGAATTGCAGAGTCCAGGAACTTCGTACGAATTTCAAAACGAATAAAAATTAGTGTTTTACAGCTATAACTAGATTAGTATATTTTAGCTGCAAAATATCAACAGCGGTACTATACGTTTAGTATACTCTTCTCTTTTTAATGCTGGTAAAGTTTGTTTGTTTAATATATTTTTCCTAAACGAAAGCAATAATTCGTTGTCCGTAAAAACGGCTGTGTCACGTTTTCTGAAAATACTTTATTACCAAACAATATAACGGCACAATGAGCCGTCGTCGCCGCTTTCTAGCTGCGTAAACATCAATTAATAAAAAACGGCGACGCAAAAAAGACGTTATTTCTTTTGTTTCGACCGATCAAAACAAAACGAAATAAAAATTATTTAATTTAACGTCGTGAACGCGTGTTTGCCTATCGTCAATCAGTCTCCATCATTGTTTGCTCGCGAGCGATAGTTACACGACCATATAATAATTAACGCACTAATACAAATTAGCTGCAGTGAATCAAATATTTTTAGACACCGAAAAAAACATTCTTCGTTTGATTTATAATGAAATTTATTAACCGCACTGCACCGTTATCTTAAACGAAATTTCGGTTCACAAAAAGTACAATCGATTCTATCTGTTTATTCGGTGGAAAAATGTTTTGTGTCGTTTTTTATTTTTTAAATTGGAGTTAGCAGACGCGACAGCTCCTCGTCGATTTCATTTTTCCGTTCATTTATTGACTATTGAGGCATATTAATTGAACTATAAGAACTAAACAAACATTTTTTTCCAGATATCCAAATTGCTATTTTCCAACAAGATTTTTTTGAATAATTTTTTTGTAGGAAAAGTAGAACGTAGTACGTAACGTTAGTAAAATTATAGTACCGAGTGTAAAAAGTGTAGGTACTAAAGAAACTAACGAATCGTTCGAAATCAGGGGAAAACTATTCCGAGTACGAAAATATAATAAATTTATAATAAAACATATATTTAAATAATATTGTATTGTAGTATTTGTTTTAAGCATTCGTTGTTAATTAAGTATTATGTGATTGACTTTGGATATACGAATCCGAGTGGCCCAAAAGTCAACGTGAAATGCGATTGAATAAAAATTGAATGTGTTTAAATCATGAAAAACTAAATATGCGTTTACGATTTGCTTTTATATAATAATATTGGTTTTCAAACATATTATATATCACGTAATATAACGGCTATTATATACAGTTTAATGGATATGATTGGTCTGGTTGACGATTTAATTGATATGTGTCCTGATTCAATGTTATTTACAGCTTCTACATTGTAAAACAGCACTCCCGAATTTTTATTTTATTTCGTTCAAAACAACAAACATTTCGTGTTTTAAAAAACTATCGATTTAGACGACCCAACAAATAGTTTTGTAACGGACAGAATTGTATTTTCCTATTGTATCATACTTCGCATGGTACAAGTGATACACTGTAGAATATGAGTTATCCGTAAAATGTTGTTGACTTATTTGAAAACGCTATTTTTGATTCAGTGACAATAGGGTGTAAAGTGAATAATTTTATAAAAATAAAATGTTATAATATTATATTAGAAAATAATAATACGTACCTTCGTATAAAATTTCAACTTATTCTAACATAATACAATATTATAACGTTTGAAAGAGAGTATCGCAAAAATAATAACTATAGAAACATGTCTTACGGACGTGTCATCGATCCGACCGATATACAATATTAATACAATACTTGACCTTTAATTACGATTATTACGTTATGAGAAGTATTTGTGTTTGGTGCTCTTATTCGACTATTCCTGTAGTGTTTAATCGAGAATTTCAAATGATTTCGCCAATTTTTAACTATTCCGTTGGAATCGTTTCAAGAGACAATACACGAAAATTACAAATATAAAATAACATATTGTGACACATCCTGTTTTTGAATCAATGTAAGTACCGTCATATCAACATCATAGTGTTTCACTGTGGAACTTGACATTTGACTGACGGACGGGCTTATAAAATTTTAAGTTTTGACAACGCTTTTTGCTCGACGCAGTACTTGCGGGGATTAAATTATTTCTATATAATACGACGCAAACTTCGAGACGGTCCTACATAATAATATATTCTATAATATCAAAGACTTACGAAACAAAATACCAATTTAAGCGTAATGGCACGATTATATTAGAGTGGAATTTTTTTACTTTTATAATGACATAACGAATCCCCTTGTCTAGGGCACGAAAAGTATTTACGATGAAAACTATTGTCTCGGACGATTACAATATAACAAACGTTTTGGAGTTTCATAATTCTACTTACGTAGGTACGCCTACTTTTACTACACTTTTCTTTTCAAAAACGTAACCAACGGAGAGAGAAAAAATGTGAACAATATTTTGTTTAATGTACACAATCTAAGGTGAACATTAACTATGAAGTTAAAGTTGATTTAGTCGAAAATTGTATTGTTATCTAAGTGTTTACTTAAACTGGCTCGTATCTAATACCGCGCTGCACGGTTGACTTGCTCAATTTATCGTTTAATCTACAGATTCGAAGCCTTTAAAAAATGTTATAAAAAGAAAATTATGTTAAAATAAAAATGTCCAGTTGTTTCGGCGTTGCACAACCTTATCTGTATGCAACTAAAATGTAACGTTATTCTGCGATAGGGAAACAATCAGTTTACTTTATAATGATATTAAAGGTATACGATTAGAATTTAATATTTTAAATTACTTCACATATTTTACATATAGTAGCAAATAATAGTTTATCATTATTTTTAGCATCTGCAATGCTAACTTCTATCCGTCTTAAATTTACCCGCAAAACAACCCCTTAACAATTTTTTTTTTAATGTATGATACTTTATAATAATATTTATTAAGCATAGATTATAGTATAAATAATATTAATAATATATTTATAATTATACAGGTATATTTAATAAAAAAAAAACTGTATTGTAATTTTACCGCAAGAGGGTAATTTAATAATAATTTATTATAATTTTCAATACTTTTTAGTTTCTGAAATATCAAGCGAACACAGTGAGTGGATATTTTTTTTCATCAAGTATACTAACATCGTTGAATTTGCATTTTGAAAACGATTTTGAGCCGCATTCGCTCTAATGTTTTGATATTTCTCAAACGTCGAGTTTTCTTCCACCACCGTTTTTATGACTATTTATGTTAATATACATTAAAGTTTCAATCGTTTTAGTAAACATAATCTGCTTGAAATACACTGTGCTAAAGTTCATACTTAAAGAGTTTTTGGCAAGAAACTTTTCATTGGCCACCGAAACTTTTAAAACATGTTCTCATATAAACCTTTAAACATTAAACACGCATTTATTAGAACAGCGCGTACAACAGATTTTCTGCTTTGAAAACAATCATCAAAGTCAAATTAGTTGCAATAACAATAGATTATTTCGGCTTAAACATTTCATGTTTGAACGATATTGTGAGATTTTAAAACTCGTAGGAAGTGTCCGAAATTCAACGAGAACAATAATGTAATACAAGTAGCACTTAACTCTATAACCAAATAAGTAGTTAATAAAAAATACGACATAGTTTCACTAATCAGAGTACTAAATAAACGTGATAATTTATGAAGTAGCGTAAAATTTATGCAAAAATAATAAATTGTCGGGTACTTTAAAATAAAATTTGTGTTAATTTTTTTTTTTTGGTCTCAACTGACGTTGTTATCGCTAGTTTTGCAAACGCTTATTTTTTGAAAATTTCTAATTTTTACTCTTTACGATAAAAAAAATTCTCGACCCGCAGCTTTAAGTCGATAGAATTTCGAGTAAAAGTACGTTTTGTCATTAAAATGACAGTGAATTTTGACACGTGTCGAGTGATGTATGTATTTGAACTTTGAATTTGTGCTTTTTCATATGGTTTTCGTATTATGAACTAACTACTTTTGATTTTCTGTACCTATAAATGTTGGCATTTGTAAAATAAGACTACGCATTTTTCTCGATGAATTTCACAACGAACGTTAATTCTTGACTCTTCCGAAAATCGTTTGAAAATTCATTTAAATATCAAAATAAATCGTTTTGGCAGCCAAATTCGAAAGCGTAGAAACGTACGTTCTACTCTTTTTTAGCGTTAGGTTCACTGAGTTTTTCGAGTGGTTTTCGAGTACGGAACGTTCGCGCGACAGGCTTTCCCGAAAATTTCCTTTTTTTTTTTTTTTTTTCGTTACCTATATATAATATTTTGGTTACCAGTTACGAGCGGTGCAGGTTACGTTTCGAGGAGTCGCCGGCGAGCAGTTTATAAACGTGTTATAGTTTAATCGCGAAAAATAAATGTCATCGTTTATTTTTCCTCTCATTTGTATACGCCTTTCTGGACTTTCTTTCGTCCCCGCGGTGTTTAAGTGCGCAGAGAGCACTTAAACGCTGCGAGAATAATAACCGGTATAAACCACCACTGTATAGGTATTATATATTATGCGGAATGCGAGGGGATTCCGCTGTCGGATCGTGTGAAAGCCGCGAGTATTTCGTTTTATTTAATCGGTCTGCTGTAAAATCGTCAAGTATTACCGTCGTCATCCGGAAGATGACAAGATTACGAACGTAATTTTAAAGAGCTTTGAGAATTTCCATTTTCTCCGGTTACGGAGACAGGCGCGTTCGGAATAAGATCCCTTCTTTCAACGAACAGAAGAGTATATATCGTATAATGAAAAAAAAATTTAAAAAATATACAGTTTTGTTTTCCGACAAACGTTCCGATACCGATCGTTTCGAAAATATAGAACAGCCGAGTGATTTTTAATCCGTATACGACGATAGTGCTTACATTTATTTCGGTACACTTGGGGTTTTTTTTTGATAACTGATGGTCGAAAACGACGTATGACAACCGTAGCGCAACCATCACGAGTCACAAAGAGATAAAACGTTTACGTTTTGTCGTAAGCGATAGGATTATTACAAAATTCTAACTTTTCGGACTGTGCTGTACAAAATCACAACTTCCCGAATTCGTAACTACGATAACGTTGTACGACGTTTTGAATATGAAGTCACGAGGAGAGCGTTACCGAAACACGTTTGTGTTACGTTTGTTCCAAAGAAGTAGAATCGATTCAATATATGAAATGTATCCTTGATAACCTTTATGTTTTTAAGTACCGACCGAAATACTTACTTACTCCGAAGTAACGATATAAGCGTATTTGAAAACACATCGAAGAAGCTTTAGCCCACCTCCCGATCAAACTCGTCCCTCGACGATGCTATTCCGAATCCGCCGGAGAAAGCTCGGCGAAACAACTTGCGAGAAACCGCCGACCGCGTCCCAAAACCCATCGACCTACTCCGGCGAAATCCCTCAGGCAGAAAAGCCTCGTTTTGACGATCACTTTTTCGTACGCACAGCGACTACAATCCGCCGCTCGAGTACGCATAAGATTAGCGTCTACACAGTTAATCGATTTTACGATACTCGCTGACACGATTTCTTTTTTTGACGACAAACAACCGAACGGATTTCGTTTAAAAGTTCGGAACTACCCTACGGGCATCGGTGTGCCGGTGACACAGACCGATTGACCGGAAAACCGTCATTCGCTGAGCGACGACGGGGTTACACGTTAGGTTGCGTGGTTGCTGTTGCTCTCCCCGTTTTCTACTATAGCTCGTTTCGAATTTCCAATTAACATTGAAAACCGTTCGAAACAAACAAAAACTCGTATTGGACGAGTAAAGTACTCTTTCATAGCCGTCGCGAGCACGAGGCTAGCGGTCTGTTCGACACTATTTGAAAACGGATAACGTCGTTGTGTATGTACAAAACGATTTCGGTTCATGTCGTCAAGGGTGCGCTTTCAATGTGAACCACCGCCGCCGTGTCTTGATCGGCATACTCCGACTAACGCGAACGGCGGCGGGACAATATCATCGAACCTGTCGATCGCGCGACGCTATTATTGACGGATCGAGGAAAACGCGTCGGAAGCGGGTAGTTGGTGTCGAAACGACGAGTTGTTAAAAAGTTAACGACACGGAATAATCGTTACGGTGCACACCTCACTTTTTCTACCGCCTCGTATAACGCGAGAGAATTACCGGAAAAGAAAGCATTCCTGCGGAATCGCCGTGCAGCCGGGGCCGCGCCAGAGCTGATGATCGAGACGATACGATGGGCCGAGAGACGATGCATCCCGTGTGCATCCCTGCGGCATCGGTCCGCCGACCGTGTGTTGTCCACCTCGTCAGAGTGAGACCCGCTCTCGCGCCTATCGCTCGGAGCCCGCCCGAAAACGCCCGAAAACAAACGGCGTGGAGAAACGCACGTTTCTTACGCGTGTTGACGCACAGTCGAAATCTAAACAACGATGAAAAAGAAAACAGAAATCGAAAATCCGTGCGCTAGTCGTTGTTTTTTCCGCGAGCGCGTCGCCAAAACCGGCGGCCGGAGTGTTTATTTGACGAGGGAAATCTGCGTAAACGCGACAACGTTGTTCCGTTTAGTGATAAAAAACGTCGTCGTCACCACATTATCTCTGCGGTTGACGATATTTTTTGTTTTCTACGCTTATCGCTCGGCAAAGAAAAAAAAAAAACACGTTTCGCGTGCATTATACTATTACGGATGGATCCCGCCGAGTGGTAGAGGAAAAAAAGAAAAAAGGTCGCGTGGGGTAGTTTGACGGAGAAGCGGTTTCGGTGGGTCGCTGCTACAGTTTAGCGGTTTAAAAAACGCATCCGAAAGCAATGATCGCCTTTGAAAATACGGTTCCGAGCCTGCTCAGTTGTGTACATGGTAAAAACGCATTTTCAACAGCTCCCCGAGATTATAGGCGTAATCGCGGGCGATTTTTTTGTTCGGTTTTATGAAATCGACGAGTTTTCATCACCACGATGACGAGATTCCTTTTGAAAACACAGACGAATCTTTCGCGATCGTGTCACTCTTCCCCCGCGTGTAAAAGCACAAAACTCTCAGAGTCACGTCGCCGTTTACGTTCGTTTCGCGAATAGAAAAAAATCAATCTACAACACTCGTGATCCGTTTTTGTTATCGACGTCTGTTTACGCGACGGGGATCTCGGCTCCGCTGGGTCGTCTTTGCTGCTGAGTGTTTTTTTTTTTGCTTTTTTCGCTCGACACGGCGCGTAACGGACGCGTCCTGAGCGTCCAAGGGGTGAGAACGTTGTAACGGAAAAAAATGACTAAAAAAAAAACACGTACGTCCCGCCGCGCACCCGGTTAACGCGCAGATTTGTGTTTTTTAGCATTTCCCCGTCGTTCGACACAACGCCGTCGCCGCGGAGTAGATAAAAAATCGCATAATCGGGCATTTTCTTAGAGGTTTTTTTTTTTTACCATTTTTCCACCCGATCACTCACGCGCGTTGTACGTAATATGTTAAACATAGAGCATATTGAGCGGGTGCAGTGTACCGTTGTTACGAGTTTGAAAAAAGCCCCCGCATTCCATGTAAAATACAATATTTTTGCGGTGTTTTCGACGCGGACGACAAGCTTCGCGCGGTCGGAGTTTTGAAATATTTCAATCCGGAGACGGCGGGGGGGGGCCGACAAACGAGACATCCGTTTGATTAAACGTTTTCTTTTTTTTTGTAAAACCGCCGCGAGCATTGATCGGGGAATAAAAAAATGACTGTTTGAAAAGACGCCTTTTTAAGAGACATTTTTCGAAAACCTTATTTGAATGTTACAAAAACGTTCTCGCGTGTCGTCGTCCGATCGTTTCACGAGCGATTCGAAAGTATTGTATTCGCGCGTCGCATAAAAGCTCCAAAGATTTTTCAGAGGTCGCGGAGAGCAGAAAAACACCCCGATCGATGTGTAAGCGCTTGTGAAATCGGTTTGATTCTCGACACCGTAAATTGTTACAACTTTCTCCGATCAACGATATGATATCGCACGGCCGCGATAAACGTTTTTTTTTACCCGTTTTTTGTTTTTGTAACCGTCGTTTTCATCAACGATTATACCGACGGTAATGCTGATTTCGAACGATCGTTTCTCAAAAGCGCTGAACCATCGCAATACAGTTATTACGACAATTCGATTACAACGTCCGCCGAAAATGGATTGAACAGTATTAATACAGTAACCGGATTACCATTGATTACCACCGGTCGCGCTTGTGATTGCGTTCCCCGATTCGTACACTAGTAATTAGTAAACTACGTCCCCCGCAATTAGTACGATCAATCGCATACGCTCACATCGACAGCACGGGAGAGCACGAGCGACCTTTTTTATTTTGAAATATTCCGAACCGATCGGTTTTTTTTTGCTACTCGACGAAAAAAATATAGGAACTTTAAAAGATTTTCCATTTTATGTACGAACGTTCTTCTATATACACTATGAGGAGAACGCAGTAAAACGAAAAGTTCTCTAAAAGTTACGTGAATCGGTTTGACGTAATTCAAAGTTATTTTATCTCGAAATCGTGAAAACAGTTTTAAATTTTGAAATCCGTTCGCAAATCGTTCGTTTTTTTTTTTGTTGTTTTAAATCCAAAAAAAAGGAATACAATATGTATTGACAACGGCGGAAGAACGTCGTCACAAAACTTCGTGTTTTTCTTGATAGGTGTATTTCACAGTAAATGTCACGGTAGTTGTCCCGCTCGCGTTATATTTTCGAGCGATCCCCGGTGTTCTGCGAGAGAAATTTTTAACGATTCGTTCGAAAATTTATTGAAATCACGCGTACACGATGTTTCTCGTTAACGACGTGTGGACATTTCAAGCTGCTTTGAAGGTAGTGTTCGCGAGAGTGTTTTCGACGTTTTTATAAGTAAAATAAACGAAATTCCGCGAAAATTCGTTAAACACCATCGCGGTACCTTTAAAATATATTATTTTGAACGAATGCGTTATATACGCACACGTTCTTTCGTGCGGGAAAACACAGAAAAAAAATTTGCTCAAAATCTACACCTATTTGTTCATAAAACAATTATTTCCGTACGATATATAGTATTTCGCTCGGAGGCTCTCCCGCGGGAATCTCTTTCGTAACAAACCCATACACGTCGTTATTTGCCGTCGCGTAAATAATATCGTTATCGTAACCACCATAAATTTGGAGTCGGTGAAGAAAAAAAAAAAAACATTCGATTTATCAAATTTAAACTAAATCGCTTTATGTACATAATAAACAAAATTTGGGATAGAAAAAATTTGAAAGCTTAACAATAAAGACCGCCATTTTAATTAACACGTAAAAAATTATTATCTACGTAACGCTCCGGTCGGACCAGACACGTAAGGAGACATATTATTATTGTATACTTTCCCGAGGCCTCGCGATTTCCATCGACGAAACATCCTTGAACTTATCGGATTGTCTGGTGAAAATTTGACCTTTGTTTGTGTGGTGTAACGCACGTTCCGCAGCTGTATCAACAGCGCGCGCGCGCGCGCGCTACAAAACGACGATAAATTTTAACAGAAAAAAAAAAAAAA
>CM029365.1:4539498-4549981 GCA_017140985.1 Hormaphis cornu
TAGTGTTGGATTAAACCATACGAATATATATATATATATTGTCTCGAGAATTTTGCACACAAAGTACAAAGATACGGCTATGGGACCGATCAGGATTAAAACACGTTCACGAGGATACGTCGTAAAACAAATTTTCAAAACAAAACTTGTCGTCGAGTAGATATTTTTGATATACGCTCGGCTCGCTCGGAATCGTGATTTCCGTACGCCATATTGCTTGCAGATATTTTATTTATAACAACATTCAAAAACCTGTCCAACCAGATCTGTTACTCAAAGGAAAATCGCCACGTGTCCCCGCATCAGGAATGGATCGTCTTGGATCGTCTCGTAAATCAATACAATATTGTAATAGTTTTTCCGAGCGAATCGCGTTGTCGACATTAAAATTTACAAACTGTCAAACGTTTCCCGATCGTACGATTATTACCGTGAAACCTATAAATTATATATATGGCGTAATTCGTAAAAATTATACATTGTTTTATAGTTAGAGATACGTGCGCAGGTACACGCGGCACGTTTTAGACACCAAACAAAGCCTGTGTCGCGTCAATATTGTGTACAAATAGTAATTATATATGACATCTTCTCCAGTATAATAATTATTGTACTTGACGTGTGTTTGTTGACGTCAAAACGTTTAAACTTCTATGTTTGTTCTTTGAAGTATTTATAAAAAAAAACAACGATATCGTATCCAATTAAACGGAGACGGCGAGCGAAACGCGCGCACTGCTACGCCGGTTATTTTTTTAATAATTTTGATAACCGAACACGTGATAACAATTATAATACGGTTTTCGGTTTACAATCGTCGGCGGTTTTTTTCTTTTCACGTACATTTTTTTTTTTGTCTTTTACACGAACGAATCCCATAAATCAAATTTTACATCACTTTTATGGCAATCTCAACGGTACGATTTGAAGAAAAAAAACTCGGTTTTCCGGTACAGATTTACGGTCAATTTCCACGCTGTACGTTTAATTTTTTTTTTTTTTTTTTTACATTATTTAAAAATAATTGTCTCGCGAACCGTCACCGGTTTTTTCGATACGTCTACAGATTATAGCTAAGCCTAGTGTTTTGTTTTCGAAATAACGTTTTTGCTTCTTCTCTGTGATCTTCGATTCGGATAGAACTGCAATTGCAGCGGTCTAATCGCCAATAATGATACTCAATTTGAAGCGTTTTTTTTTTTTTTATTAATTATACTTGTGTGTACGAATGTTGCCATTATGTAATCCTTCGTGGACTCGTTTTTAAATAAAGTCGTCACCGTCCCAAAAATCGATTCGTAAATAATTTGTAAAAGTGTTTGGAAACCGCGTTTAGGAAGACACGAAATTCGAGGTTACACGAGAAACTCTAGAAACGCCCAAAATCTTTAAAAATAATTATTTTAACGTCAGCTTATCGGTTGCGGTTCGCCGTCTCAATTTCGAAAAATATTAAAAACTGGCCTAGTCGAAATAATCCGATACACGTTTGTAAATATTTTAAACAAGCAAAATATTATACGGAATTTTCAAATTTTCCAACGCGTTCCCATCTTCGCGCTTCGGTTCAATAACTCAAACGTTAATTTTCCAGAATTTTTTTCAATTTTATAAATACCGGGTCGGCGACTTTTATGATTTACACTATTATGGTACGTTTTCGAATTTCTTTAATCGCCGATAATACTTATAATGCTTACACACGCTCGCGATGGTTTAAAGTTGGAAGAGCGGCAAAGTATAAATTTTTCGTTTTTCGAAAAAACATTTGTAACCAACGCGACATCGCGTTGTTTAACTGCTAAAAATTACCGCGAATCGATGTGATATTTTATACAGAATATCCGGCCGGCCACAGCGAACTTGTCGGTCGGGTTAGGTTGGGTTGGCCCGAATTTTTAAACACGTTCTGATCGTTTTTATGTTATTGTTTATATGAAAACAATAATATGACAGCGCCGAGACTTGTTTGAGATGTTTCTGGAAATGTTCGGCAGAGATATATAAACATTCATACCGTCAATACGAATAATACCTATAATATGTAAACCTCGTCGCTTTGGGTTTTAATAATGATCAATCGATCGGGGCGTGTTTCGCAGATCCGTACGTGAAAGTTTGGCTGCACGTGGGCGACAAGAAAGTGGAGAAAAAGAAGAGTATGGTGTTCAAATGCAACCTGAACCCGGTGTTTGACGAAAAATTCGAGTACACGCTGCCGGTGGAACAGCTGAGGGAAGCGGCTCTGGAAGTGATGGTCATGGATTTCGACAACATCGGTCGGAACGAGCTTATTGGCAAAATAACGATATCGTGTATGTAGTAAAAACGTATACTAATTCTTTTTCAGAATGTGGCGAACAACTTACGATAGACTTTTATTGATTTTTTTTTTTTTTGACTCCGATTATTTTGTACAATAAAAAATCTCTGCAAATATCGTTTTTCATCCGACAGGGATGATAATCCATGTTTTGCAGCGTCTTTTTCAATTTTTTTTTTTTTTTACCAAGTTTTCATTAATATATTATAGGTATAGGTACGTATTGTACGGTTAGTTAAACGAAACACGAAAATTTATCGCTTTTCATCTCGAGTAAACACGTATATATTTTCGTATAATTTAATTATTATAGAGTTTATTAAGTGTCGTATACCGGTGCGATTTCATTACGTGTGTGTTACGTATCTACTTAAAATGACTCCGGGGTCGACAAACGAAAAAGTTCATAATTCTGAGCGAACTCATCGAAATAAACGCTCATCGTTCGAAACGAGTGTAAAAGTATACGTACAAAAAGTCGTATTCATCAATTATTCGAGCCATTCATAAATCGGTTGTTTTATCGGTGATTTATTAGCGAATTTCGTTAAAAACTACCTTGTGTTTGTTTAGCACTTTATACTCACCGATATCCCGGGGTCGTTATTTTCGTTTGATCGTCGAAACATGCAAATGAATATATTACTATCGAACGTTTTCCGAACACTCCGCTTGTGGCGCGTATTTTTTAATAAAAATTTTCTTCCGTAATACCACTCGGCGGCGTAGTCCGTTAAAATCACACGCACGCGATCGACGGAAAACTCGCTTTTTTCTTTCTTTATAATTAATATCGTGTACCGTACGAGCACAATTTGTTCGTCCATTGTCGTTCGTTTAGCGGTTTAATGATTTTTAATATTATTATACTCGAGCCGTGTCTGTTCACATTTCCAATCGGAAATTCGTCCGGTTCCCCGTGTATACTTACGTCCGTAAAGTAGGCCCGCACATTTTTTCAAACGATCGAATCGACGTCTCGCGAGAATTCGTTAGGTGGCCACCCTCGTTCCGCTGGTGGAAGTATTTCGACGCGCGGTCCCGAAAACGCGAAGACGAGAACTTTTCTCAGTCTCAACGAACAATTAGTAGAGGACCGACGTGTGTAACGTTAATAATAAGTCACCCCGTTAATACACCCCGTTCGGGAATTATTGGGGTCGTGCCGAACACACCCCGAACGAAAACTTGTCCGTTCACTACCTATATAAGTTATATAGTATTGTTATTATTATTATAAGGCTCCGCCGCGAACAACTTCCGCGCAACTTTGGAACCGGCTCGAATCACACGATATTTTCGTACATTCATTTAAAAGGTTCGACATTTCGGCGTTATAGGTCAGCGTGAAAGATCAAAAAAAAATCGCGTATTCGACCGGCCGGATTTTAGATTCTGAGCGCCAGGCTGCTCTATTGGTTTTACTAGAGGTGTTTTGTACAAAATTTCTACCGAGAAGCGTGCACCGATGATCGCACTACGTACGTTTCTTATAGCGAACCGGATCACCGAAAAACGTGGAATTTCGTCAATAACGCGAGTTATTTCTCCATGAAAGTCGACGAGATTGTTCTTGAAATATCATACCGTAATAATAGAACTTTGAAAAAACGTTCGAAAAGTTTCGACTGTTTATGTGATTTTTAGACTTTGAGGTTTTTCATTCGCGAGTAGATTAATTTTGAGTTGTTCGGGAACACAACATCGGTCTACTCAAACTACTGTGTACCAAAAAATTTTGGAAATCCCACGATGTTTCGATGTTGGTTTTAAGATTTTTAACGGCGTGTATTAGATTTTATTTGAATCGCGTACGTGTATTCCTCCGTATTTACGAAAATAATCGTTGTAACGTTTTGAAATTTTCAACGAAAATGAATGTACATTTGAACTACAGTAGAACTACTAAAAAAAAAGTTTCATTCGATTTTTATTGTTAAATTTTGGGGGTGTCACCAGGACTTGATGACTTAGCACGCTCAGCATCGTTTTTTTTTCGTACGAGTCCATTACTCGTCCGTGGTCGGTTGTAATTCTTACGGTTTTCTTTTCAGCCAACAAAAATGCGACCGGACAGCTGGAAGCGCAGCACTGGAAGGACATGCTTAGCAAACCGAAACAGAGTGTGGAATACTGGCACAGATTGAAGCCCGAATAAAATTTATTAGAACATTTTTAGAGTTACCGTACGTTATCGCTATTACAATATTATTCATTATATTAAATATTACTATGATAATGTCAGTGTGTGTTGTATTCGACTACTGATTATAACCGTTCGTTGTTGTTCGTTTGATTTTTTTTTTCTTTTAAATCGTAAAAAAATATTATTACACTACCGAATAACGGAACAAAACTTTACGCGTATTATAAATATATTTTTGTTTTGTTTCGCATTTAATTCAACTACGTAATTAATATATATACATAATACAAATACCCATATTATGAATTATATATTTATGTTTTAAAATTAACGATAAATTCATTAAAAACTATAGATAAGACAAATTATATTATATAAATCACTATACTATTTTATTATGTTATGTTTTCGACGTGTAAAAAAACAAAATAGGTGTACAACGTAAAGTACTTGTGGTAAAAAAACAAAACAAAGTTCACGACGGTGAAAAAAAATAAAAATGTCGCCAATCGACAGCGTCGGTCGGTCGGGTCGTTGTTGTGTTTTTTGAAGCACCACCAACAAAAACTGTTGGCTTAGACAGCGTGAAATCTCGCGGTAAGTTTATCCGCCACTAGTTTTGCTCCGCGTGACAATCAGGGGCGGCTCCGGAGGTACGCGCCCGGGTTCGGTAGTTTACTACTTTTTTGTAGGTTTTTTTAAGTACCTTCGGAAAAATGAGAAATTTAAAAAAAAAAAAAAAACGACCATAATTCTGTTCGGACGGGTCGCCCCTGACGGCTCTTTTACCGCGTTTACAATAACCGAAAACATTTAAAATAAGATTCGCGTAGTATGTTATAACGACCGTTCTTCTCGCGAGCGTACGTTTATTATAATAAAATTATGTGTGTGTGTGTGTGTGTACTAAAATTATAATAAATATTACGCCTATAATTAATACCTAGCGTTAATCTTAATTTAGTTTTTTAACATTTGAAGAAAAAAAAAAAAATGATTATAATACATTATTACACGTTATCGTTATTTTTAATATATCGCGCAGTACGGATTATATATTATATTATTACGTGTTATTATTATTGCTAAAACAATAATTGTTTGAACGTAAATCGAATATTTTAGTATGATATTATATGTATGATTTTTTGTGTTATACGATATTTTAAAATATTCATTATCAGTCCACACACGATTGATGTTTTACGACCACATGATTGAGAAAAATTAAAAAATTGTCACCTGCCAATAAAAATTATACACGCGATACGCGTACAGACTCGAAAATATAACAATATATGTTTTTTCTCTCTTGTTTTACACTCTTGCTACCCTCCTAACCTAAATATGCACCCGGACGGAGCTCGGAAATCCGTCCGCAGCGACGTTTTTCAGTATTATTAATTTTTTTAAACTTAAATTTTCGTTTATTCAACATTACGGCTATTATACTATCGAATCGATAAACACTGTAATAATCCCTACAATATATACGGCATACTCGTTTAGAACATCAAAACAACAAATACGGACGATTTTTAAAATTTTTACGTTGATGATTTTGCCGGTTGTTCTGTTTAAACGATAGTATTAAAAATTCAGTACTTTATCAACGCGACGCGGTATTATTTCGAATCTATTTTTGACGTTAAAACAGCCGGTATCGGTTGTTCGAAACTTCTTCGCGCCATTTTAATCGCAACATTACGTTTCGCGTGTTAAACGGTGTACGAGTATGTACAAATTGTAATGTTAAAGTGATAATTAATGTATAACAATATTTTAGGTATTTTCGTGAGCAAACGGCGCGTCCGAATCAGTTGTCTCGTCTGCACACTATGTCGACAGCGAAGGCAGTACCGTTAAATTGTTCCTGGAAATCGAACAAACAAAATATGTCAACGTCGACAAAAGTATAAAGAGTTTAAAAAAACCAAACAAAACAATAGTAAAACTAAAAAGCCGTACAGCAGATATACTGGTATAGCGCACATTTTCGTTTTGAACGCGACCGAAATCGACGACTTATTTTTTTCTTTTTCAATTATTTTTTTACGTCAAAAAACGTTTTTAAGGAATACGCGCGTGCACTGGACCGATCGACGAAATAAAACTTTTCACCGGACACTGTGTGTGTGTGTGTGCGTAGTCGATTCACGCTCAAAGTATTAATAAAATCGAATAAATAATTTAAATATCGATCGAAGTGTTTTCCAAATCGGAAATCCAACAGCTACGATAACTATAAAACCCGCTCCATGTTTAACGTTGATCGTGATTACTAACTAAAAATTACTTTTAAAACCGAGTAAGCTAATACGACATGCCTATTTAAACTCATAAAATACATTTGCGAGAGTCTGTAAAGAGGAGAACAAAAAGAGGACTTGTTTTTTTTTTTTTATCCCCGAGTCTTAAGTTGTTGTTTTTACGGACGCGCAACGAATTATACAACAAAAATGCGAGCGGAAAGACTGAATTTCCCCCCAAAAAAAAAAAAAAAATTAATCGTAAAATATAATTAATAGCTCCAAAAGCAATCAAAATGTACTACAGAAAAATTTTTGTGAACCGAAAATGATTCGAATAAGACTTGGGGGAACATTGATTCGAGTGATCTTTGAAATGATTCTTCACCCATTTTTTTTTTTTTCTGCAGATATCTAAAGAACCTGTTTATTTATTACAAATTTAGACGTTCGCGACGGTAAAACTCGTGTTTTCAGCAATAAACGATAGGATTTTTCCCCGCGCAAGTTACACTCACAGGTCGATGTTCTGAATCTTCGAGTTTGTGCACACGGCGGCCACCTTGACGTGACATTCTTTGTGGCATTTGATCAAACAGTCCCTGCACTCGTATCCCTGTTTGCCGATTCGTCTCGGGAAGTATTTGGCGCACACCAGGCAATTGAGGCGACTAAAGAACAAAGGAACGAAAAATTTGGTAAAAAAAACCAAAAATTAAAAATATAAAAACGTCAGCAGTATTGCCGATCGTAAATACGATAGTAAGTACCTAACTTAATACCACGATAATTTATTATCAAATGTACAGTGTTGAAAAACGTCGACTGGCGTTTTTAGATAGTTTTTCAATATTTCCGACCGCCTTGTAGAATTACGTATTCGCCCGACGAGTCGTAGCGAAACAAACAAATCGTTTTACTTCATTGTCTATGAGTTTAAAATACTATCATAATTATTTGTGATCTCGTTAAATTGCGTTTGTCACAAGCAAAATGAACCGACTGCAGCGCAACTGTTAGTAAATTAAATTTTGAATCGAAATTTTGCAAAAAAAATTGTTTAATCTTTTTTAGACTTTTTTTTTTTTATTTTCGGATTAGAGATTTGTATACCGAAAATTTAAAAAATATAATATACGATGTATATAGGTATTTAGGTTAGATTGAGACTTAACTTGTACATTTTCCGACATCGCTATAATTAATTTAGTTTTCTTTAAGTTCGGTTTTCCACCACCCCAACCCCTCCCCCAGTACTTTTAATTTAAACTTTCGCCTAAGTAGTTTATGGTAAAACAGCTTCTCTTAGTGAGACGACTAAGAAAAAATAACCCCGTAAGACTTTTTCCATTAATAATGCGAAGGTAAATAATACAGTCCGTTTGAAACTCGTAAAATATTAACATCGTTTTTGAAAAACAACCGTCACTATTGCCGTCAAGCGTAGTATCATAGATTAAGAAATATTTGTAGATACAGAGAGCGTGTATTTTATCCTTTAAAAGAAACAAAACAAAAGACAAAAATGGGGAAACGACTGATGAAAACTTCGGAAAAAGTTTTAACGTTTAAAATACCTGCTCGAATAACGTACGTATGATTATACACAACTCTAATGTACACGGTCTGCTTTTGATCGTCATAAAATAATTATTATTCAAACGGATGCAACGTCTCGCAGTACATCATTTTGTCTTTCCGAAAACACGAAATACTATAGGATTTATATTTTTTTGACTTGTATTCGCACATTTGGTACCCGCATGAAATCATGTCAATGTTCTCCGAATGAAAATTTGATAAGATGTAACCGTATTTTTTAATCACCCGTTGATTCAATTATTGCTAATTATAATAAGCGGGGTAATGCAGTCAGTCTATCTAGTCAGTACCTACAGAAGTCGTTCCTCTGAATTGGAAATGGCAATGGTACTTTTTTTTTGTTTTCCCCAGCGGTCAATATTTTAGGGCGCTGAAACGCAATAAATAAAAAATAAATAAAATCGATCGTTGGCACCTGGACAGATGCTTGGCGACAAAAGTGTGATCGTTGAATATGTGTAATTTTATTCCGGCTCTCCGCCATTTGCTTTTCTTGGCCTGAGTGAACGGTATCAAATAATGCCTGTAACAGAGCAGACGAACCGATTATACTATATAAAATTTAAAAAAAAAAAACCGCCGCAATAATCAAACGATGTAATAACAACCGTCGGGTTCGCAGTATACCGGATTAATATTAAAAATAATTTTACTCTTTTTTCGTCGCACACAATCCCCGTGTCTATTAGCTTAAGTCTGTATGTATTCGTTTCTGTTGTTGAGACGAGAAAAATCATTATTTTCCCTGCACCACTTGTACAATTTTAAGCACGTTTTGTTCGGTTAAATGAACTGGAATACTTTCGAAGGGGTTAGATGATAATTGTACAAAAAATAGTAGTACTAACCCGACAGTTCAGTTTTTCACTAGTATATTTAACGGGGATAATGTCCGACAGAGTTACCGTCGAATTCCGCCTGACCTGTATACTGACGTTGATATATTATAATAAAAAAACATATTGATGAAATTAAATTTCCAACAACGAGGTCAAACGCTAATAGCGTGAAAAAAAAAATGTTGTTGAAAATTGGCCGATGACTCGAGCTAAATTTAAAGTGACAGACTTCTAACTGCAAATCTAAAACCAGCGTGGTGAAAACACTTAAAGTGACTGAAAAATAATGACGAATTTTTTCAAATATATTTTAGGGTCATCCGAATGAAATCGTTTCGAAAAAAAAAGAAAAAAATAATGGGATGTTTCCCTCCATAAGTGCACAAATTAATGAGCGTTGAAAACGTCATCGCGGTTCAACGAAAATGTGAAAAACGCGTTAGATAAAAATGTTATGTTTACGCCTATATAGGTAAAGTCGGTTGCTGTTAATTATAACGTGCCCTCGGGGAGGACAGACGTACCGTATACCCAGAGTGGTAGTATGGACCATCTGAAACAGTCGTGTATATATAACCGACTCGAGGTCGACACCGTCCAAATGGGTCAAGTGTGCAGCCTGCACTCGAAAACTGTACACAATTTACGTGATAATAGGCGTATTGTCATCGTTTTATGCGTCTTTGAGAACGTTATATATAATAGGCATACAACTCGGGTTTCGTTATAATTAATTTTTTTTTCATTTCATTTCTTCTTAACGACCTGCACTCCTCCACAGCGTCGTTTCGAGTGTTTAATTATTATTATTTTTTTCACGGTGACCGCGCCGAGCCGCACGTTTAACATTGCTCGATAAAAAGCGCGTTCCTCCTGCGTTCGTCGGATATCGAAAAAAAAAAAAAAAACGATTCACACCGTCAGATACGTTAAATGAAAGACCGCCGTATTTTAGAGAAATTTTGATGTTGAAACCGCGCTTCGCCGGTGGTGAATTTGCCGGAACGCTCGGAACTATACACGTTAAGTGCTTTTTATTATTGTCCGTCTGTTTAATAACGTTACAAAAAAGGAAGTTCTTTTACGGTCAAGATTACCTAAATAATTACCACCTCCCCTCGCCGTTCAAACCGTTTGTGATAAAAAAAAAATGTGCCCAAGTTGTTCGTCCCTAAAACGGTCACAAACTGAGAAACGTTCAAAACTTCTTTAACGCTCACTTTTTCGAACTGTTCTCCGTCGTTTCCAACACCAGCGTGGACGCCTCGTGCAGGAACGTGCCGGTGGACGTGCAGCTGGCCCCGGACATCTCGCTCAAGCTTGA
>CM029365.1:4550381-4599437 GCA_017140985.1 Hormaphis cornu
TCAAAAGGTATTTAAAGTTTCTCGGGCAGTAAAGTCAATTTCCAATAAAATCAACAAGTTCAAGACGAATAAATATAACTATGACTAGTTGCCGAGTTAAAAATTTAAAAAATAATTAACTCAAATTATTAACCAGCACCCTGTCCGTCTTTGCGATTCACTATATTTATACATAGTGCGCGCGTTTGGTTTTCTCGAAACAAAACGCGTGTCAGCCCGACAGGAGTGATTTTCCGTTCCCGCGTAAGCTTTCCCGAGGGAATAGTTTCTGGCTGTTTGCAGAAATATCGGTGTCACAGCCGCTGCCCCGGGAAACTCGCGACTCTATACGGTTATTTTCAGTCCGAAACGATCTTTTGTTTCACGCTGTTCGCTGGTCTAAGCGAATTTTCGTTCGATATTACGCAGCGAGATCCCAGGAATATGCTGTACAGACGCGTAATTGCGTCTGAACGAAAGACGTTGAAAAGTCAAAAAACATTTTGGTTTTCCACCGGAAGAAAAACGTAGATCGCTTTAATGTTTATAATTTGAAAATTGTGATTTTACGTTGTAAACATCGAAACCTATATAGTGTTTAAAATCCGTTAAGTTTCGAAATATATCACAAAACGTTATTTATTTGTTTTTCAATTACGGCCCCATACGCATGCTCTGAATACTGCAGCGGAAATCGGTTTTTTTTTTTTTTGTCATACTATTCAAAAACGTTACAAGGTATTTTTCATTTTTGTTTCGATTAGTAACATTAGCCGTTTGTTGTTACTATATTGTTCAACTAACTCCAAACCAAAGTGTCGGAACCCCTCAGCATTGCAACTGTGATTTTTTTATACATTTTTAAACACGATATTTTTATACGGAATTCATAAAAGTTCCATAGAAATATGTTGTCGACCCGAGATGGTACTTAATCAAAGCATTTTTTTATTTGTTTAATAGTTTTTCAAGTAACTATCAAAAACCTACAATTTCGTGTAACCTTTGTAATTTTTAGTACCTCTAAACCTTTTAATACAATCTATAAACGTAATATTGTTTTATACTAGGTTGAAAATTTTCAAAAATAAAAAATTAGTTTATAAACGTTTTTTTACATTGCAATCGTTTCGTCGTATTACTATTTTTTTGGAAAAAACTCTTTAAAAAATTAATTGATTAATCTAAACCCGTACGAATTATTTGATTAATCGAAACAATACTAGAAAATATGTAACTCTGAGTTCGTTAGTTAAAAAGTAGTTTTTAATTCGAATTAAGCCCAAATCAACTCCACCATAGTGACCCAAGAATCGTTTTATTTTATTTCCAACCGTCAAATATTTCGGTAATCTGAAATGTATGATGTATTTCATGAAATTTTCAAACATTAAAGATTGTTGGCGTTTTAAAAATATTTCACGCTCGCCGTATAAAGTACACCGCAGTTTTTCGAGAAAAACGGATGAAAACAAGAGTGAGCCGATTTAATTGAACCGGAAGTTTTCCGTTGGCGAGCTAAGTCAGAAGTGCGCTCGAAGAATCAACCAAATTATAAATTTTAAAACTTTCGATACTGATCCGTTTGTTTCTCACTAATTGACCGCACATATAATATTATCCATACGCTTATTGGACAACTGGTTCAACGATCGACTTGAGCTGAGCTACGAAATCAACATAATACTGTTTTTACTTTTCACACGGCTTATGTTATAAGACCGAGTTCGGTAATTGTTTATAGACACGCGGTTCGGACCGCACAACTTTGTATTTACGACGACGTTCGACGTTCTGCAAAAGGGGCCACCACACTAAAGCGCCACGCAAAGTTGACAAAGGGTCGTACGAAACTTTGACTTCTTTAAGGGCGGTTTTGATGTTTTTGGCTGCGGAGGACAGATGTAGTACATGCGTATTTATTTTTTGTTTCTCAGTACAACGTACAGAATGTTACGGCACAAAAAAAAAAAAAATAAAAACTCGTCGATTTTGATGATAAAGCAAATGTATAATAAATATACTGCGCTCGTACGCATTTCGTCTTGAAACTATGCTGGAAAACACAAAACTTGGCCACGCGATATTTCAATCATAGCTGTAATTACTTTTTTTTCTCTCTCTCTCGAAGTCCGCAGTTTAGTTGTTTGGTTTCGACGTTTGGCAGCGGATCGGACCTCGTTTGCAGTACACGACGCAAAAACAAAACCGGGTTTCGGGTGTGAAATTCTAATTGAACCGTTGCCGTTGCTTCTACGTGCTGCCGAAACGGAATGCTCGTAAGAAAGTTCGGCGAGGGTGTAAACCGTCGTCGTAATTTTTTTCCCCTCACAAAATTCTAATCGAACGGGAAAGGTGCCTGCGCGGAAAATTATTCGTTGCGAACCGAGAAGGTCGCGAAATTTCCCGTCAGACGTGATTTTTTTAAAACTCCCGACTTCAGAACAGACAAAACGATTCGTCGACAAACTCTCGGCGAGATAGAAAAATCTCGTCGCGATCAAAAATTACTACGTTTATAAAAACCCTGTTACGCGCGTCCATTTGAAATCGTGCGGTTTTCCGATTAAAATTATTTCAAAAACTCAATTGTTGATTTTTCGGTCTCGCGTAAGGTTACTAGGAACTTTCACGATACCGCTTCCGCTTTTGAACTAAACGTTTAAACTTTAAAACCGCGATATTTAACGCGTATATATTGTATACCCGTTTTGGTTTTGACGATAATTTTCTCTCCGATATCGCGCACAAATTCCAAAAAAAAATATACGCGACTTTTGTACGCTGTTCTTCAAAGAAAAGGCGGAATTTATCTGGCGGAACTCGGTTAAGCGTCTATCGGACGTTTCCCTTTGGCGGACGTCAAAACGCGTACGTTTCGCGGGGCCTGGAAAAAAGGCTAAAACCGTTTCGTTTCGAACCGAGCGCGGTTTCGTCAGATAAACTGTACTTCTAGATACGCCTCTCTCGAAATATATCCGGTGGAGGCTTAACGTGTCCGCGGTTTTTGAAACGTCAAATTTTTAATAGAAACAACGTTTTCCGATCAAAATATTATGTTCCTACTCGCAACGGATATTCTGCACTGAACGTTACAATACTATCTCACACCGTGTTTCGAATACGTAAGCTGCGGCGGACGTTTACAGGTATTCGGATCGAGTTCGGGCGGGTTTTACTCCGAACCCGCATTCGAAGTCGGAATAAATTAATGCGGAAACTAACGGTATTATATATATATATAGGTACCGTGCCTTTGTGAAACCATCACAAAATCCATTAATTGTCAGCTGTCGTATCTCTGTGTAGAAGAAGACGTCGAAACATCGGTCGTGTATATATGTACTATATACCTATGCGCGAATAATTCAAATATTAATATTACATCAATGTATACGTTTTGTTTAAATAAAATATAAAAATATGCATAGACCTCGTGATACAGACGAAATGTTTTGTTTTGGCGGTTTTAAAGAAATTGTTTTTCAACGATTGTGTGAACACACGTTCAAAGTGTTATTATACGTCATGATAATTTCAAACGAATATTTTTATTCAATTCTGACGCTGCGCACACGACTCTGCTGTGAACGGGATCGCGAAATTTTGACGTTCAATAAAAGGTTTGCGAGATAGATAAGTTTAAAACAAATCGTCGGTGCAAACTAACCCCCCAAGGTGCAAAGTATCCTTATATTAAGGTACCCCCAAGGGCCACTTGACAAAAAAATTTCGACGGTTTTCGACGATTTTAAAAACGATGTCGCGCGATCGATCAGAAAAAAGCAAAAATATTGTCCTCCCGGGATTCAAAACGATTTTCATCGACCGTTTTACATTTGTCAAACGTTTGCTAAAAGGCGCGATGCGAATTCGGGGGTTGTCTTTTTTACAGTGTGCAATATATATATATATATATTCGATTCTTTTTGAAACCAAACGATTCTGTTGTATTTAATTTTCAATCAAATCATTTTAACCTTAAATGGAACGCACATTCTGTCGCGCTTACCACCAGGGATGGGTATATAAGTACAAAAATTAAAAAACTGCGCTCGAAATTCGAAAAAAATCCATTCGATTTCGATCGAAATGTTTGAACGCTTCTGACTAAAACTGCTGCGCGGTTTAAAAAAAAAAGCAAAAGACTTTATAGTTTGATCGTCATTATAAAAATTACCGAAGATTACATAGATTACTCTAGACCCTCTAAGGGATACGTCGTTTTTTACTCAAAAACGCGATAATCCGACGAACAAATACTAACTGGATGATATCGTCAAATTTAATAGCGATAAAAAAAAAAATTTAAAAACGTTACTCCGGCCACGGACTTGATGCGAAATCACCCAAAATCAACATAACAATAAAGAGTCCCCGAGGAGAATATTATTCGGTAATAAAAATAGAAAAAAATAAAGAAAGAAAGAATACGGAGTCGAGATTTAGCTTTATTTAGTTACTCCGTTCCTATTTTGGCTAGACTCCAATCGATTATTGATTACGACGCGCGCGGTGAAAGCGAAATACGCCACGCAGTCATGTTTGGCGACGAATTCTGGTGGCCGATAGAGGTTTATAAAAAAAAAAAAAAATGATAAAACCTTGAAAACCATTTAAAATACCAAATATAGGTCAAACGTGGAACACGACTAAATGTAAAAAAAAAAAAGAATCTGTTTGAAAAAAAAAAAACACAATTAACGCGACCAGTAATCGAGGTCCACATCTTCTCTTGCTTTTGTGGAAGGAATAAAGAAAACTTTTAAAGCGGTTAAAAACTGATGACGAGCTACTACTATACTTGCACTAAGCAATAAAAACACAAATCCAAACGATCGTTTGACAAAATATCGACCAGTAGAACGATCGAATTATCGGAAAATTGTTGGAATAACACTTGCTACTAGGAGCCCATTTCGCCTTCGGGGACCGTGTGGTTATTGAAAATGTTTATCACGCCGAAAGCCGATTTCGCAAGCGTTAAACGCTAAAATCTCAAGAACAGTCATCGTGGAAACCGTCGTTTATCCAAGCATTTTTAGAGCGTTCATAAAATTATTTCTTTCGCGGGAACATTTTCAAGGACTCGTGTTGAACGTGTCGCGACCAGTTTTTCCCGGCGAAAAGCGGGTTTGTGGTTTTAAAAAAGATTTTAAAACGTATTGAACACACGTGGCGGAATCGTGGTTAGATTCGAATGCCAGATGAAAAAGAGATTGGAACTTTTTACTACTTCGCCGAGAATACTATAAATTTTTCGCGGGTGCATCGGGTCGGAACGAGTTTTGATTCGAACCGACGTCAAAATGTTTAAACGAATATAAACGGCCACGCTTCAATTATCACTGCCGGGTCGACGGAAAATTTAATAAAAAATTGTTTCCAGGAAAGAAATGAGAAAATAAAAATGTAACTGTCGGCAAATATCGTACACCAGATTATCTCGTCTTGAATCCTTTTTGTAACTCCGTTGTGTTCATTACCGAAAACAAGTTAGGGCTTGATGCACACCAACAACTACTATCCGTTTTTTTTTTTCAATTTACAAAGCTAAAAATCAAAGTATTGAAACCAAAATAAAAACACCTACTATGATTTGATGTCTGAAATAAAAATTTGATTTCACACGTCGTGTTGTATCTAAGTTTTTTTCATCGCGATTTATGGCGGATGAAAACTACACTCGCGAGTTCCTCGACTTGGACCGCATTTTTCTTTTTTTAAAGGGGAAAAATCCGATAAAATTACTATCGAATTCCACCAGAGCGCGTCTATTTCTATAACAGTAAACCACTGTCGTATAGTATAGGGAATCTTTCACGAAAAAACTGAGCAATTTTGGTTTAGAAAAATTATAACGCTTCGTAATACGGTATAGGTAAATGCACACAGTATATTATGAATCGTTAGAGTTTTAATTTGGAATATCGAATATTATAATAAGCGATCCTAATAACTTTAAAATTTGAAAAATCGGCCGATGACAGTACACCAAGATATTACCAAGATATGTACATAGAGTGTATAGATTTGTACACTTAAAGTTATACGTCACACTTCTAACGACGAAATTCAAACTATATAGTATGTAAAATTTCTATTCTCAAATCTGTAACAACCGACTAAAAAATAAACGAGAATGTGTTTTTATAGTATATTTTTTAAGTTTGTCGTATCCCTGGTAGTAAATACATATTAACAGCTATATAAGTCGATCAGACCTTTCAACCGAAAAAAAAAAAATTATATGTTCGCCCTTTTGGAAAACATTTTTTTTTTTACACCGTTCGGATTTAAAACGTTGCAGACGACGTATGGCTTTGACAGAGTTTGAATTCGGACATATTTTAACGTAATACGCTTTCACGGAAAACTCTGTACGTACGCCCCCGGTCAAAACCTCGACAAGGAAAAACGTATATTATTTATTTCCTCGTTAAAGAGCTTTTCCGTCCTCGACACGACGGTCGTCGATAACAACTGCGCGTGGCAGTCAGTCGCGGTAGGCTTTTGACCTGCACGACAATACAATATATTTTATGTACGGTTTCAAAATAAAATACGCGTACCTACACAAAACGAGTACCCGGGCGCGAATATAAAAACGTCGGGGATTTTTCATTTTGTTTTAATTTAGTTTTCCTTTTTTTTCCAGAGAGAGAGAGAGAGAGAGCCTGTCAAGTTCGATTCGCCGTCGCGATAGAATTTCCGCAAAAACACAAACGCGTTGTAAAACCCGAATTCTCGAGTCACCGTCGACAAATCGAAACGAACCCATTATTCCGTTGGCGCCGCGGGTTTATTATAATAATATGTATATTAATATCGTCCGTACATGGCAATATCGTACTATATAATAAATACGCCGACTGTCATTAATTTCGGTCCGGTCTTTGCCGGAGAACACGCGACAACTAAGATTCCGAAAAAAAAATCACTATACAATCATTGAATCGTGAATGATGTCGATGCAACACCGCAGCGTTCGAAAGGCGTCACCGCGATCCCGGTCGGGTTTAAATACTCGATGTGTTGTTTTACACGCGTCGGTATTACCCCTTACGTATATAAAAAGAAATAAAAAACAGTTTTTATTCCGGTGTGGGGCGTGAAAAGTATTGAAATTGAGTTAAAAAGTCAAGTTAACTTACTCTCGTTTACTTATTTTCTCCGTTAGCTTAATAATTGAGTTTTTTTTTTTTTTTTGTTATACTACTTGTTTACGTTAAGTAATTGATATGCAATTGTTACGAACAATTATTTTAAGTTGAGTACATTTTTTTTAGTTTTAATTAATTGAAAAATGATAAAAATAACTATTATGACTTCACTTGACGAGTAAAAAAAAAAAAAAAAACTCGCTCAGTCCTGCTAACACGGTTATTTTTTCAGCGGTATCATCCCATACACAAACGGGTGACACCACCACGAATCCCCCGATCACTAATCGTAACTATATGGACTATATTCTAGTCGAGACTTTTAATTTCGTTCGGTGTTGATCAATTTAGGAGTTTTTCAAACAATATCATAGTTTCGCTGATCCCGGTAAATTACGGATGCTTATCTCACATCACACTTTTTTGTCAATTCAACCGACACCGGCTATCGGACGATTAAGGCAATGAAAAAAAAATGAAAATCCGCTCACCTACGGACGGTTCGGAAGAGTTTCTGGTGCCGTCGGCCGATATCGATCGCGCCTGACCAAGCGACCGTGCCGCGTCGTGCTGACCGGCGTCGATCGACTTGGACCGGAACTTGGACCGGTTGAATCGCGTCCTCATGGCGCCGAAAAAGTCGCGTTTCTTCTTCCTGCTACGACCGCGGTCGCCTGTGTACGAAAGACAAAAACACCATATTTTGTACGCATATTTTACTACAAAACAATAAAATGTCGAAAAACACATCGATCATCACGTTTTAGTTTATTTTTACGTGTCTACGTTTAAAATTCGTCCGCACTGTCGCTGTTTGGGTGGCACCCACATTTATCCGCGCGTGAACTCGCGAACGAAAGGATTCAGAGAACAAATCCTTTCGAGTCGCTACTGTCATATGGCGCCGTTACCCCGCACCGCAATATTACTCTCCCGTCCAACAGGCACTTTCCAGTCGTTCGGACCGCCGGTGTTCGACTAACCCAACTTTTTTATCCAGTCCGATGATATCCGGACTCGTTGATTGTCGTCCATCTATCTCTACTATCTCTCATCGCCTTCAACATATCCACTACCCTTTTCACATTCCTTCTTCATCTTCTAACCGTCATCCCCCGTCGATAATGCCTTCTGCCGCCGCCCTCTTTTTCTCGACTGTGCCAGTTTTCTCAACGAATTATCATTTTTCTTATACTCTGAAGTGTCAATTCGTTTTATTTAACACAAACTGTTGTGATCATTCGGGCTCGTGCGTGTAATTTAAATCATTCGTAATAATAACATATTTTATTCTTATTTATCAACCTAACCGGTTGTCGTTTTAACGTCGTGTCAACTTTTCGGATACTTTTGTAGTTCGACCGGATCGATGATTTTAATGACGCGGACAATATTTTTTATACACGTAGGTTCGATTCCAATACCCGCGTTTTAAGTATTAAAATAATTATTCGTATAAACTATACGTAAAAACACAAAACGTTCGTAAACAAGGCGCACGAGTGCGTTTGACATGTTTACACTTTTTAAAGTAGTATACGAATTACCTATATTTTTAACACTGCCACGGTTCGTTTAAAATAATGATTCCTTAAACAAACTCTAAGCTAAACGATTCTTGTGTTTACTTTTAAATAAGGACTTTTTTTGGGATTCATAAATTTCGAAACGATTTTTTCTATCGATTTGTTCAACTAAACGACACGACCATATTTTCGAAGAAACGCCATCGTCAAAAATGCACGTCGTGAGCTCTGTACACGACGTGTATTCCTGCACTTTGCGTTTTATTCGGAACACATTCGATCGGGACGATCACAAGATAAGAGATACTCCAAAAGTAATAACATGCTCTCAGCGGATCCCTCTGTTGTTTTATTTATTATTTCCGGTAAAAGCCGTCGTTGACCGTGTTTGGAAAGGACGGATGTCTGCGTTAACGGCGTTTCGTAACGAAAAACAGCACTTAAGAATGGAACTGAGGGACGATTTATGGGAATCGGCGCTTTCCTAACTAACGGCTATACTTCGAAAAACAATGAAACAACGACGACTGCGTAGGTACACACTACAGTTAAAACAGTTTTTTTTTTTTTTTTTTCACTGTCAAAGATTTGTTTTTAATCCTACACGTGACAAACGGTAAAATGGCTCGATTAGTCGGAAAGCCGACTTATATATTTACTTCCATATCGCGTTATAATGAGTTGTCCGTTCAAATTTTAGAAAACACCTTTTTCTCGATGAAATAGAGCGACCGACTATGCCGCGGCGATGTGGCGATCGATATTGACAAGTTTTGCACGGCGCTTTGCTTATGCAATTTTACTACACGCGTGTGTAGGTGGCTAAATCAGGTGCGAACGAAACTTTTTGAACTATTCAATACGAACGTATAGTGTTTTATATTGCCAAATCGAACTTTGCCGTTCGTAAAACGTTTCGCCGCCTTTGTCGAAATTATTCGAAATGTTTTGCACGTAGTAAACCGCTCGTCGATTACAGATTTACAAACCCCGGACGGGTTGTCGTAGATTTTTAAAAATAACTATCGTTAAAAATAACGATATTTTACAATCGGTTTTTTTTTTTTTCATTCCTATACGGCCATACTTTACTATATTAATTACGTTTAGATTTTTCCTCGCACGTCCAACCGAGAGTGTTTCCATTGGCAGGTGTTCAAACTTTCGCTTGTTACCTATTTTGGCTCCGCTCCAAATCGGCTGCCCACCCCCAAACCCGCTGTCCGCGTGCGCATCGAGACGATTAATTTCGATCGGGGGTACAGTCAATACGAAACTCGGCTTCGGTCGCTTTTCTTTTTTATAGTAATAATAACGACAGTTCTGCGAAAAGTCTGCCCACTCGGGTCCGCCAAAACGGATTTCCGGGCGAACGTGCTCGCGTAATTTATTTTCCGACGAAATCATTTTTCTCTCGTCGGAGGATAAAGAAATTTATCAAAAAAAAAAAAAAACAGTTTAAGCCAATTATCGTGCGACCAAACAAAACAAGGCCCCGTAATACGGTACGAAAAGAAAATCGGAGGAATCTAAATGGGTTTTTTTTTTTTTTTATGAAGTTATGACCGCAACAACTCCGCGACTATACGACGTACGGTCACGTATGGATCAGGACCTCAAAAAATCGTTACGAATTCCGGTTACGAGCAGCGTGGTGGTATTTTCACTATCCGGATAATGTCTTTTCGTCTCACGCGGTCCGGACGAAGATATCGTCTCGTCGAGTCATTCGCGTTTCGTCTCGCCGCGGTAAGTGCGTTCGGAAAAAAGTCATTTAACCGCGAGTCGGGTAACGTTACGGTATTTCGGAGACGGTAATTATTTGTCGGCTTTTATACGTCATTTGATACATAGGTAGTGTGAAATGAAATTTTACAGTACGACGTATCCGGTTGTTGTTATTATCGACCGCCATTATAATACGAGTAATATCGCGTTCTCTCGTCACTCCACTGCACGAACTGCAATCGCCACAAATTTTCCATCTACCGTCCGACTACATCATCATACGTCGTGTAAACAACATTGTATTTTGTCACACACCTTCTTCGGCGCCGTCGTTCCCGCCGACGTCGTACTGCCGATCCACGCTTATTCCGGTTTCGCCGCGGTGCCGTAATTGCGGACTGTAATAGTGCGGTCGATTCGCGTCGTCGTCCTGCGGCTGCAACGTGTTTCGGCGGTCCGACGGGGCGTTCTGAGCGTAAAAAACACCAAATTTTAAAAACAATAATTCACGCGAGAAACGTTCGTTAGGTGATATACAAGGCCGGGTCAAAATTAACCAGTCAAAGATTAAAAAGTTAAAAAGATAATTTTTTTTTTTTTTAACTCGTTTACCATAACGACCTGTAATGATAAAAAAAAAAAAAAATATTTTAAAAAAAAATTCCTAAAGTAAAACACGACCATTTTTGAAAACGAGAAAATGTGTCATCGTTATACGATTCCACGTGAATTAAAAATACGAACCGTCATCCTTATCTAACGTAGTAAAGTTTATTTGATTTTGTTGGCGAACTTTTGATTTGATAAATTTACAAAATTTCATTGATTTTTAATTAACTTTTCGCTTTTTCAATTAATCACGAAATATCATCGTCCGTTTTAGATTCGGCGAAGAGTTCGTTTTCGAAGAGTTTTTTTTTACTGTAATCGGTCGGCCGAAAGTGAAATAAAAGTTGAATTTTCACGAAAACGGCGTTAAAACGTATCGGACAACGACGGTACAGAACAATACGAAGAAAAATTGAAAAATTTCTTCTGATTAGGATTTTATAGATCGAAAAACTACGATTGTTCCGAATCAACGGCGTGTACGTTCTATCTCCAGCAATATCGTTTAAACGTCCGCACAACGTTGTTCATCGCACGCGATAGAAACTTCTAACCGTTCTGAACGCACACTATGTTTCTATGCGAAAAAATCTCCGGTAATGAAATTATATTTTATATATCATTAATCGAATAAAAAAAAGTAACGACACGATTTTTTTTATTATTAACCGTACCGAGTAATGGTCGTCGTCGTTGAACACGGTGTTGCTGTTGTACGAGATGTGTTTGTTTTCGTCTCGCACGGCCGAGCCCTTGCGCGTTGGGCTCGCGCCTCCGTCGCCGAACGAATCCGCCGCTAAGTAGGGAAAACACAAATAAAACAATAATGATTTCAATAAACTGTGAAAAAGTCGACTGTAAGAATCGCCTCGTTAATAATATTTTCCCGGGACATTTCCGAGTTGATTTCATTACGATTCCCGTCGGTTGTCGCTAACCGCCGAACACGCCGGACGGTCGACGAGGGTGATTGTTGCAGCGGGTTTAGCGGTCAAAGGGGATGGTCAAACGAAATGGTACGACGAAATCGGCGGATAAAACCTACGTCGCACTCGATTCGAATATATATAGTTTACTGAAAAGATATTTGCGGGAATATATGTATACATGTATAGACAGCGGCCTATTTATTTTTTGAATTATAAATTTAATCGAAGTAAACGTAAAAATATTGTTTTTTTAAAAAAAAAAGTAAATAACGCTCACTTACTTCGGCACGTTTTTATTGTTTTTAGATAATTTTCTCTTTTTAATTGTGACGCCGTCGTTTCGGAATACGATCAGTTCAAAGACAAAAACTTTTACCACCGCTGTTCAATAGTATCATCATCTTTTAACCGAGTTTAATCTTAATTGATTGAAATTTTTGTTTTTATTTTTCTGATTTAGTGTTAAAAATGAATATTATCTGTAGAAAATCGTGTTTTTTCATGTTTATCGAGATAACTGCAGATAAATTCGTTTGTAATCTATTTGTTAATGTTTTTTTTCTCGGGCTCAGCACTTGACCTCATCGCGGATTCTACGGATGATTTTCCGACTGTAATTAATTATTATTGTATAATTTTTTTTTTTTTTTTCATTTAACGAGTCGGGTAAAGTATGTCGTTCTCGTTTCAAACGGTGTTTAAAGACGGTTGGTTTTCTCGGAAATCTCGAAACGACGTCGAATCGTACACCTCAAAAACGTGTCGAACAGCGTTTACCTGAAAACACGCGAAACAACAAATATTACTTCCGTTACCTTGTAAGTAATGGTCGTTGTACACCACCGACGACGGTCTCTCGTTCACAAAATCCGTCGTTCTCCTCGGAACGACGTTTTTCTCTTCTTCTTCTTCCAGGAAAATGAACTGAAAATGGCAGGCGATAAATTAAATGTTTTTTACTGGAAACTTCAAGCGCAGATGAGAGATTCCGTGCCGGCTACGAACTTCCGTGACAGTGCTCTGACGTCAGTCCGGACAGCACTTTTTTTTTTAACTTTTTACAATTTTACCACTTTTAAAGACGTCCGAGTAGTGGGGGAAGAAAACAGTTCCCGAAAAATGTTTTATTCAATTCCGAAATGAATCGAGCACGAAACGAGAACGTCACGTTTCGCTTGATTCGCGTGGAAAAATTGTTGAAAATCGGAGCATTTCTTACACCCTTAAAAGTGTTCCCAGAGAAACAAAAAAAAAAACAAGCATTATTGAAATAACAATTTGGAATTTTGTTTCCGTGAAAATTAATAATATTATACGTTATATTATAACTATCCGAACCCGTTTTATAAATATCATCGAATCGTTATAAGTTATTAGTGTATATTTTTTACTCTGTTGTTTGCGGATTGTTCGCCGCAAATGACGTATAACCGATATACCGCGGTAAAACGTCCATTTTGCTCCAATTTTTTTTTTTTTTTTTTACATTCCCAATTTGAAGATCTCCCGTACGCGTGTAAAATCGCGAACAACATCAATAAGTACGGTACGAAAGCAAAAGACCGTTTTATTAGAGGCACTGACTTTGAAAATCGGAACATTCCTTTTATTCGAACATTTTTGTTGACAAAAAACAAAAATCATCGTTGTAAAAACATCGCATTCATCACTGCGCTCAGAATCTAAAAATATTATATCGACGTAGAATGTATTTTTGTTAACAGAATGTTGTGCCGTAAACTTTCATCAGATATGACGCAGCTATCATACTGTATATTTTGGTCTTACAGAAACATCTGGATACGTCGTGTCGACTTTTTTATGTTTGTGCTGTATCAATTTTTTTTTTTTATCTCCGTTTCCAATTTCAACTCGAACAGTTTTCCTTTACGATAAATTTTAATTTAGAAAGTTACACGTTACTCGTGAACGATTATGAACTATCCGTTAATTGACGGTCATATTTTTATACTCGTATTCTCGTGTCAGAGAAAGAGCTGGGAGCTCCCTTCGACAAAGCCTTTTAAATGTGTTTTACCCCTGTGTAAGAACTCGAACGGTTTCTATTGTTTCGGTTAACTATATTTTAATTTGCACGCGTTCGCCGTTTCGGGCGGGCGAAAACGAATAAACAAACGGCAATAAAAAAGACGGAAAAATAGAGGCGCAAGCGGATTTTAGTCGACCGAGCAAAGTACCCGGACACAATTTTTTTTTTTTTGAGAAAACAATTCGCTTGTAATCGAAAAACGTTCTCTCGTTGGTTTGAGACGGTTTTACAAGGAGTATACTATTCTGTTATCTGTATTGCGCGCACGGTATAATATTGTATAATATACAATTGAAATTTTAACGGCCCAAACCCTTTACATCGTTAGGAGCGATAGGCAAAATTTAGCGTTAAATCTAAACGGCGGTTCGAATGCAGCGGTTATAAAACCGTGCGACCGTGCGTCTAGATAAACTCGACGAAACACCGTCTATTTGTATGCAAATAATAACGTTTGGTAGTAAAATCACCGAGACGTTCAACCGCGGGCCGACGCCGGTGTATAAAAAAGTAAATACCTACTCGTTAATTTTTAAACGAAAAGTGTGTGTCACAAAACGTATAATACGTAGTAATCCTCGGAAAGTGTACGTAAGTAAGAAGTATTGCAGACCATAAAAACCGGTAGGTAGGTAGTCAATTTTTCGTCTTGAGCACTGCTGCGCTCGAGAACTCCGAACGGATTCAATTATAAAAAAAAGTCGTTTGTAATAAAACGACGGAAAACGTACGGAGACTTTGCTTTGGAGTTGGTCACATTCTCGAGTGGGTTTACCGGTTTGGAAAATGTAATCTATTAAATTTGATAGCGACGGATTGCTGATGAAAATTACGATTTTTCCCGAGCGAGCAAATAGCTCGCAAATATTCGGCGGGTTTTTTCAAATTTTTACGAGGTTTATCCGTTTCAACGAACACGTTTGGAAAAAGATTTTGGAGGGGGGAAAAAAAACCCAGAACAGTACGCCGGGTATATAGTTATGATTTCATAACAAAATTATGAAAATGTTTACGATTTATGTAGGATCGAAATCGTGTTATTCGAAATGTTCACGACGTTTATTTTGTATCGGTTATTTTTTTAAATATACTTCAAAATACCAAAAAAAAAAAAGCCACTAATGAGTACCTATGCTATAGTGTGTAGTAAGTTCTTTCCCGCTAAGTGTTGCGGTTAGAAGTCTGTAACGCCGATGAAATTGCTCCTCGACGACATGCTGTCGTCACTGGCCAATTTTTAAAAGTACAATTATTTTCTTTTTTCCCGAGGTACAACAAATCGACACGAGTGCGGTTGAAAATTATGAACTTTTTTTTTTTCAATAATCAAAATTCCAACGACAAAAAAAAACGTCAGACTACAGGTATAATAATATTCGAGTATGCTCCTCTGAAACGTAATAATTGATCGCGACACGAAAATTAGTCGACTACCGGGTGTTTTCCCGTTAAAAACTGCACGCGCCGCCGAAACCGAGACCCACCCGAAACGGTGACCTACTGTCTTACCCCCGCGCGGTTTTTGTCACTCACTTCGAGCGTGAGCGTTCCGGTCACCGGGTCGTCCTGGTACGGCCGCGTCTGCAGGGACAGCACCTGTCGCTGATACGGGTTGACCAGCAGCTCGTCGACGCCGACGATGGCCAAGCCCATGAACTGGTTCCGGCCGTCCGTTTGGCAGTCGTACACCTCGAACAGTATCTCCTCGGTGGTCCGATTCAACGTGCTGCGGGATCGGTACGATGGTGTTATTACCAGAGCCGGATTAAGTACTTTGGGGGCCGTAAGCAAATGATTCAGGTGGGCCTAATTAATTATCTTATAAATATAAGTAACATGAATAAAATATATAAATTTGGAGAAAGACTATAATATAGTCTTTCTCCAAATTTAGGGGGAAGTAAACACTACAAACAACTAAATGTTATATAATATTATACATGTATTATTTTATAAATAAGATTTAATACAAAACCATGTCAATTTGAAAATTTTTACTCTATAAGAACATTTTATAACTATAAGTAAATACATAAATTATTATAAAATTAGTCACTGTCATCGTCACAACTATCAAATTGTTTATCCCCTTCATCAAAACATAATTCTTTTTTTCTAGCTTTTTCATTTGCAAAAGTTTGGATCACATCTTCAAAGTCTAGAGATTTTACAAATTCACTTTCAATACTTAAAATTCCAAGATTTTGTAGGTTATTTTGTGATAGTGAAGATCTTAAAACGTTTTTTAATAATTTCAATCGGCTAAATGATCTTTCACCTGTACAGTTAGTACACATAAGAGAAAGATATAAACGTAATAACCGTTCAACATTTGGAAAACTCTCAGTCACATTTAAATCAATTATCATCTTATACATTTGATGCAAAATATTCTTCTTATTATTTTCGTTCGTCGTAATTAATGATAAAGACGTGGACGAAAAACGTAGAAACTGTTGAAACTCATTTTTAAAATCATCAGGGAAATCTTTTGGATACCTTTTTAATAACTTTTCCATTCCTTCTTCTATATCTTCAATTTTCATGTCCTTTGAAATGTCTGATAATAACTTAAAATTATCCTTTACGTTAGTATAAGCGTTAATTCTATGTACTAAAGCACTATAAAGCTGATCAATTATAAAATAAAAAGTATTTATTTTAAATGATTCTTTTGCATTTAGTTCATTAAAACTACTCTCGTTTCTTTTAAATTTTTTTCTGTGCGTAGTTAATTTATTGTCTTCATTTTTAGCCCTTTTCATGCCGTTACTTTCATATTCATCATATTGGTTTCTTATATTTTCAAGGACATCAAGGTAAATCCGGCCCTGGTTATTACTAGTAATATTACGGACTGAGATTGCCTCTGAGATTTTGTGGAACGTGTCCTAACTCGTATTTCGTAAAAGCACTGGACGCTATAATTCGCTATACTGCGCGGAATATAAGAAGGAACTATAGGAACTAGTAAATACTGATAATCATCGACACGGCGATGATGATCAACAACGGCCGATTGGAGAGTGTTCTAAGTACAGAAAAACGTATTCCGGTAATCGATACGAAAGACAGTTGCTCTGTCGTCGTCCGACGTTTTGAGAAAAAAATTAGTACGCTTAAAAATGAATACGGTTAGGTTGATTGATTTGATTTTAAATTTAAAACGTGTTATATAATACGCTCGTTTACTTAGACACTATCACGCTTAACTCAATCGTGTGTTTATATTGTTAAATAAAAATGAATGAATGAAATAAATCGTACTGCAGGAAAACGCGTCCGTACATTGTATACTAAACAAACTGATTATTTGAATATTTGCAAAAATCGGAGTGGTTTTTTTTTTTTCGATCTTCGAGGCTTTTTTGGTGGTTCATTAAATTTGAAAATTTCAAAATTCTCTAGTAAGCTCAAACATTCTTTGAATCTCTTGAAACTTTTATCACACCTTAAATACATCAATATTCTGTAAGATTTTCATTTCATCCCGATCGTTATTTCGAAATTTACGATCGCGTCGAAAACACGTTTGCCGGAAAAGCTTTTTCTTAATTTTTTTTGCGCATTAATTTTTTCAATTTTTTTACCCTTAATTCTGTGACCTCTGAAAGTATCGCCAAACGGCCGTTTTTTTATACTCACAATATAAAGTTTTCGTTCCACTGCGGAGACGGCGTGTTTTTCTTGCTCGAAGTTTGCTTCTTCTGGAACGGTTCGTCGATTTCGATAACGCAATACGGTTCGTTGCACCCTGCACGAAAACAATAATAATCGCGCGAATATTTATTGAAATACATTTGAAAATTTTCCGTCTTCCCGTACCCTGTTTGAGGCCTAGCCCGACGGCTTTTATTACTTTCACCATCAGCCTCTTCTCTCCCGGTTTGACCGCCACCTCGGACTTGGACATTGTCTGAAAATCATTCAAAATTACGTCGTACCGCAATAAAATACGCTGTTTATGTGCGTAAAAATCAACTGTAAGAGAGCATCTTCCGAATATTTCGATGAAAACAAAAAGCTATTGACGGACGTCGCACGAGTAAAATTAGATTCGTATGAAGCGGGCCAACGACAAAACGTACGAAATTACCGAAAAACCCGGCGACGCGCTCGGTATGGAAATTAATTATTTTTAAAACGCGTTCGGCGCTCCTCACACGCGTCAGAACGTCGTAGTGATGCGTGATTGATGCGGCGTCGTGACCGGGGAAGAAGACCGTGTTTTTGGACCGGTGCCGTTTATACGAGTAACGAACCGCGAATTTTCAAAACCGCTCTATAGTGCGTGAGCGTTCATAACGCGTTTCGTCGCGATGTTCGAGATTGTTTTAAAAAGCGAATGGCAAAAAGAGTGTTAATCGAGGAGGGAACAAAAAAAAAAAAAAAAGACGTTTTGAAAACGGAGAGTTTTTTTATTCCGAAAAAGTACCGCAGGGAACAAACGTACCGTTCGTTCGGCGGTATACGAGTCCAACGGCGAAGCGGCCGCGGGCTGTTGAAGTCTCGTGAAGCTCGGAAAGTCGGACCACCGGTACAGGTCGACGGTCATGTCCGTGGACCGTATGGCGCCGGTCACGATGTCCATGATGACGTCTTGAAGTTGAATCTCGTCCAACGTGTTGCTCTTGATGTTGCCCACTTGGGCCAACATCACTTTTACCTAGAATTATTGTTATTAAGATAATTTTTTATATTTTTTCGTCTAAACAAAGTGCAAACGCGTCGATCTCACTGGAAACGAGCCTTCTCCTCCGAGAATCACGTTGATTTTTCGCTGTACACAGCGATCGGGGGGATAAATGATGTTGATGACAAGTGAAACGATACGACGATTGACGTAAAGAACTAAAACGCGCGTATAACGTCCTTTTTTTCGTTCTACGACCGCTAAACGTTCACAAAAAATTTACTCTCGCGAAAAACGTTGTGCGATCATAATACACCGCCGACGCAATATCCTTTTGCGGGGGGAAAAAAAATGACCTTCCCGATTACGCGAGAGCAGACGTTCGCGCCCTAAACGGGAGACTCGTCTCACCCGTTGACGGAGGCGTTTTGATTAAATCGCAATTCGCGTTTACACAAACAAAGCGCGCTTCCGACGAAAACGGAGTGGAAGTAATAATGGTCGGACACGACGCGATAATATCGCGAACAATAAACGCATTGTTGTCGAACGAACACGCCAACTGTTGAACAATTATTGTATGATAATACACGGAATACGTGTAGACACGGTGTTATGAAGATATTCGCGCGTTATAGCGAACGAGATTACCCTCGCATCCCCGCCGAACTCCAGAGTTTAAAGAAAACCATTCACAAACAATCCTCCGCACTATTCTACAGGAACTCCAATTCACACGTCTCTCACATCCAGAACCTTGGTCTCCAATCCCCTATTTACCCACCCATAGTGGCAAATCCAAAAATTCGTCCGATAGAATGGGCCTCGTCCCCTTTATAATCTCCTAAACCTAATCGCAACAAAACTCCACCAGAAAACCCACCTTCTCCACTAGCAAAGGCACATAGCCTGGTATAGTTCAAAGACCCCCCTTCAGTGGTCGTCCATCCATGCAAATGCAAAATATAGCGAACGAGTCCGCCGTTTCGGGTCCGTTTTGGTTTTTCGCGACACGCGTCGTCGGTAACAGCGCCCTTTTATATCGAGTTGAAATACATCATTACCCGCTAGCTATTCTACGTCGGGTCAGGTCGTAGGATTACTACTCCAAGTGTTCTCGTGTGTAAAATAACAGCTGCCACAAGTTCCAGATTGTATCAACACGTCAAGTATTATTCAAAAAGTAGGAACTGAAATCGTACGCTTTTCGGTGCAACGTGTTTCCCCGCAGATTACAAAATAAACAAGATTTTTAAGAGTATTATCTCGTACCACGTCGTCGTCACGTTTAGTTAATTTTTCCAGAGCGCGTTTTTTATTTTTTACCTCACTATTCAACTTTACGTAATATCACGAAAGCCTATCGGTTTTTTTTATAACGGGCCAAAATAACATTACCATTCGAATCGGATGTAATAAAGTACCTTCGGCCAACCGTCGAATTTTATGTGCGCCCTCTTCTTGCCGGTGTCGCAAACCATGTTGAGTCTGGCTTGCAGTTTGTTCACGTTCACGCGGTAATGTGACACGTCCACTTTGTCGCTTTTCTGTCGCATCGCTTTCAGTTGCATCGCCGGCGTGGCGTCGCAGTCACAAGTAATCGTCTGCGAACGGGATATTATCCGGATTAATGACTCCGCCGTCCAGCTCTGTCGGATTTAGAGAATTTTTCCCCTTTTTGAGGTATTTCGAGCTTTTAACGGGACGAGAAAAGAAATTTTAAGAATTCTAAAAATCCTTGAAATCGTTGCTGGAAATCCGACGATTTTTACCATGTCCGGATTTTTGGAGAGATGAAAAATAATTTTCATCCGACAACGCTGAGATTTGCGGCGGCAAAGCCGTAGAAAACTAAGAATAAGATCGAGCGAACTCGGGCATTCTACGATTTAACACCGCGGTCTTGCTCGGATTCACAAAACGGACGCCTCGAGTCGTGACGTGTGTAAAGGCATGTACACACGATGTCATTAATTTCGAGCGATATGACTTACAGACTTTGAAACGGTTTTCCGACGCCGAGTTTTCCGTGAAAATACGCGCGATTGACGCGTACGATACGCGTCCGACTTTATTTTAAGAAACATAACGCGTGTACTTTAAAAACTTGAAAGCGTGGTAAGACTTACGATGTTTTCGCGAGGACCGAGTTCGCAAAAAACGTTGGAAAGTGTCGGCTGATGAGTTTCCGGTAGAAACCTGACGAATTCGACGCCCACGCCATGCTGAAACATACGACGAAAACAGTTTTATGAGAAAAAGACAGTTCGATAATTACGACGTTTTTATACGTCATACCATACTATATAGACGTGTTTGGTTATGTTAATGGGGGAAAAAAAAAAATATACGTATATTTACGAACGATTCGACAATAACTATAAATATGATAATATACTACTAAGTCTTGAACTATTTAGGTTTGACACTGTTGTTCTCTATCGTAATCGCCACAGTTATACGACGTAAATTGTAATAATTTTTACGTAGATTTAGCCGCGGAGCTCGGGGAAAATCGTTTTTTTCAATTCGAATCATCGTAAAAACCAACACGTCCATCACATCCGTTTCGAACGTTTTCGGTTTTATTCGCCGCGTTAGTACACGTTGTAAAATCGAATAATTTTAGATTCTGAGCGTCAGCGTATTGTTTTTACAATGATGTTTGTTTTTTTTTTCTGTGTAAACAACTTGAAAAGGGTGTAAGGAACGCTCCGATTTTTAATGTCGGTCGATCTAATGAAAGGTCTCTGTTGATTGTACATTTAAAGGGGTTAAAAATTGAAAAAATAACAGCATTGCGACCACGGAGAAACATTACGCCAAAACGTGTTTTTATACATCGATGCAATTTTTTTTTTTTTTGCCATAACATCCAAAATAACGATCGCGACAAACCTTACCGTAATATTCAAATACATACGACACTGCAGGTTCGTTAAGTGAACGTTTTTCGAGCAAAGTACCGAATGTCTATAATAGAGCTCGCTCAGAATCGTATTTTCTACGGCAACGATTTATTTGGCGGCTTGATCGGAAGCCGTCTGAACACGCGGTCCAGCCCCCGCCGTCGACGTATATCATCGTGATGATGGTATTACATCGGGTGTTTCGAATACGCCGAATTTAATTTTACCGGTATTTTACTTTTTTCGTGTTGGCAATGGACTTTTTTTATTCTGTAGTTACGTCCAATGCTCATGTCCGCCAGTCGAAAAACTGAGAAAGAAGAAGAAATTTGTCGTGGCGAACTGGACGTCGGGGGAGACGTGTCGTCAGCAATACCGCCGGTAGCGAATTTCGTGATCCGAACAGAATCCTACACTCGAGTCGGAGAACATATGACGTATACTTCACTGGTTGATGCGATTTTCAAATATATAACTTATTTATTTTTTTTTTAACGACCATAATAATACAGTAACGCGGGCTCGTGTTTATATAATAGTTTCGACCGCGTGGACGTTTGAACGTGACACAATATTATACGTTCGAGCCGCAAAACAACAACAATAATAATTCATAACCGCCCCGATACATTAGCGTGCGTTCGGACGTGGCGCGGAGAGACCGCAGCGTAGTAACAATATTGAGATTAATGGGGATCGTTTCGATACGTGCGAACCTGTACACGGTTTATTGTACGCGCAAAAACGGAGTACTGTATTTTAATTACAACCAAGGCTGGGCGGGAAAAAATTGCGGGGGATGAAAAGTCAAGTCGAGTTGAAGTTAAGTGTCGAAAAAAAAAAAAAAAACTTGACTTAATATAATGAAAATTCTGATTTAAGAGATATCACTGAAGTCCCACTGTTAACAAGCCACATTAAGTGTCAAAGACTCAAATGGTTTGGTCATACCATGCGGAAAACAGAAACCACTAATACGAGAGCAGTAATGGAGTGGCAACCGACAGGGAAAAGACCAAGAGGGAGGCCTAGAAAGCGATGGATGGATGGAATAAGGAAGGATTTAGAAACATTGGAAGTGACAAATTGGGAAGATGGAGTGCAGGATCGAGATTATTGGAGAACGGTGACGGTGGCGGTCAAAATTCTTAAAGAATTGTAAAGCCAAAAGAAGAAGAAGAAAAGAAATATAATGAAGTTTATATTTTTATAGATCGCGCACGGTTTCGTACCCACATATGTAGTATATTATAACGTACTTGAATTCCTCCGTTTCGACGTTTTTCTTTTTTTTTTCGATAATTTTTAATTAACGAAAATCGTTACGTCGTCAGTCAGAAAAAGAAATCAACTTAACGAAAAAATTGAGTCAAAGGATTGACTTTCGACGGGTGTTAAAAATGTCCAGCCTCGGAAATATTATGTCTCGTTACGGTGCGGTCGAGAGTCAAGTAGTATAGAGAGCCGTATAACAGACGGACGTAAATGTAGGTACAGCTGCGGCGGCGGAGACTGGCAGTTATCACGAGAGATCGTCTCTGTGACCGAATTTTTGCGGGAAATAACATTATCGATATAATCGGCAAAACCGTTTTTCTCGAGCGTATATTTTTTTCTCGGATCCAACGGGTAGGTACCGAAAATATTAACAACAAACGTGTACCTACCTACTTACTCGACTGTAACGGATAATCCGCAATTACGTATTTGCGGACTGTTTTCAAAATATTTAAGAACTTTTTGTCTTTTTCGAAATAAACTCGTCTGTACCTACGCGTACCCACTTCGGTCTCGCAAGACTTTTTCGTTCGACCGAGTTTATCTTCAATGATCCGAGTCATTTCAAGGGTAGGACGGTACAGATATACGTACGCCGCGGTCTTTGCAGCAATATTTTACCGTCATGCGACCGGAAAAGCAATAACCGAAAAGTGTTGCGTTTTTTGTCTGTGCATTTTATCCCCGGAGTCGATCGCCCGGAAAGTTCGATATTTATTTGCATAATTTGGACTTTTCCGCGTCCGCCCAAATGAGAACCACACGCTGTCAACGGTGTAGACGACGCTCATAGTTTCGATTTTTTATTTCCTCCCGATAAATCACTAACCGAAAATCCCGCGTGTCCCCGCCGTCCACCTGGAGCCGATTTGACATCCGAAACACCGGGAAAATGGCGATTGTTCGGCGGGACGTTTATAAAATGCGTGTAAAATACGGTGAAAAGTTCAAAAACCGGTACGATATTATCCACGTATAAAAAAGTCTACGTTGCATATTAAATAATACGATATGTTTTTACCCACACAAAAATACTGTTGAACGAAAATGGCTATTAAACGTTCAAAGTGTCGAAAAAATTGTTCCCAAAATTAATCGTATTTAAACAGGTACCCTAGACGTTGGTTTGACGGAAAAAGTAAAAACATCGTATTGATCTAGTAAAATAATAGTCGTGAAAGGGCTATTCGTTATAATATGTCGACTGAGATAATTTACGTTACATAACGACTGTTGTATTTATTGGTGCACGGATCGCAGATTACAATTTAATTAAATTTATTTAACACTATTATTTGAGACGAACATTTTTATCGTCTGTTTTACGCCGGACGTTTTGTCTGCAGAAACAACTGCTGTTTGACAACTCGAGAAGACCGATTATAAACTAACTTAACCTGAGAGATTATTATCGTCAACAATCGTTTTTAACGTTTCGACTGGATTTTTATATTGTTTTTTCATTTTCACCCGCCGGCACCATAGCTGCAGTATACATTATGAATTAATTCGTCATATAGACTCTCTTCTAGATCACTTTGACTAAACTATACACAGTTAGGTTTCGATAAATTCATCGATAACGTTAAGTCGAAAATCGGAAAAGTGCTGTGATTTCGGACGACGCAGACGGGGGGTCGCGCTCTTCCCCCCCGGGTCCGCCAAAACAGAAACAATACAGATGGTGCTCTACTTAGCGCGTTTCCATAAACGGTTCAACGTGAAATTAATTCCTCTCGTATGTGGTTCGGCTAAAGGGCTTTATCCGGTCCCAAAATGTCGGCAATTAGTATGATAAATACTTGGCTCGTTACACCTACACAAACCCTTTCATATTTACCCGCGACGCGCGAAATTCCGAAAGCTTTTCGAGTGACGAGTTTTAAGTTTTTCGTATAGCTCCTCTAATAAGCTTAAAACGAATATGCGAGAATCGATTTCGTTTTCATTTTTTTTTCTTTCCAACGCAATACGTAATATATTTATATCCGACCAAAACTTTTCGTGAACTAAGAGAACTTACTTTTACGTATTTGAATTATTTTGTTTTTTTTTTTTTTTGCTCAGTTTTCGACGATTGAAAAAAAAACCAAAAAACGAGGATAATTCCGTTTTCGTTTTGGGTTATATTCGATTTAGGTTCGTCACGGCAACTCATCTTGTTATCGAAAACCTTTGGTTTTAAATTTGAGCACGCCAAATTAGCCACATTGTTGTTTTCAAAAGGTATAACGATTTAGAAACGTTTTGAGTGTTGTTTATAGGATTCGACTTACTGATCCCGCACAGAATCGTTGTTTTCAAATCTCACACGAATCATTTGTACTGCGTCGTCCAAATCACAGTGACTAACCCGAACTTGTAACTAAAACATCATAGGTACATTGTACTCGAGTAGCAACGAAAACGTTTAGTACGTTTAAGATATCAAGGATTCGATTCTGAACAAACTGAAGGTTTTTTTTTTTTTTTAAATAATAACTGTAACGAAATTTAGTATTTTAAATACTTTTTCTCCCGCGGAAACGTCGGTACATATCCATTGTAGTTTCTTTTGTTTTCATGACGTCGGGGCTTTTGAATTTAATTTTGTACCTTTCGTTATTATTTACACACTGATGCATAAAACAAAACTTAATCGCATTACACCACCACACAAGATCAAAGTAGCTGCCATGTTTTATGGAACAAAATAGTTAAAAGCTTAATTTCGACATGAGGTCATATTATATGAGTTTTCAATATTTCGCGCGGGAAAGCAGCCCTTGTGGAACGGTACGTTAGGTGTAAGCCAACCGTGAAAACAGATTGCACAAACCGCGGCCATTTTGTTCATGGCTCCTATAAATTATTGTGTAAAATAGCTATTCTCTAGAATTTATTTTATTTTTCGCGTTTCCTTGTTTTATATCCAACGAACACTACAATTATTATTCTTTACGACTATCTAATTTCATATTCTAATATACCACTCGGCGGTATTCATACATTCTTCTTTTTCACATAGATTTTCTTTTTTTGGTATTTTCCCTTTGCAGTTTGCACTTGTTTTGCTGGAAAACGTTGAAGAATTTTTAACAAATGCAATTTTTACATTTTTTTTTTTTCTCTTTTACACAACGTACCATATTTGTCCCAAATATATATATATTAAGATGAATTATAACGGTCATTTTACTTTTCTTTCTATGGCAAAAGTTGAAAAAAAAAAAACACCGAAGCAAAGAACGATCTGCCCGACAGTAGTGATATTTGTATCTGTCGCTGTCAAAAACATAAAGCTATTGTTCACTACTGTTAAATCGTACAAACAATATGATGTATTGAAATCCGCCGATTTAGGAGTCATTCTTCATAACTCAAAAACAATTCAGCTGAAAACGCTGAAAACTTTTGACAGTGGTCGCCGGTTGTATGCCAGCACGATAATTTGTTCGTAGACGTTTTCGTCGTTTAGACAGCGAAGAAGAATAAAACAATTGAAAGTAGTATAGGAACTACCCGTGCGTAGAAAATAGCTGGTCATTCATTTGGGTCAGCCACTGTGAATGCAGAAAGTGAAGTTCTACGTGTCTTTTCAAATGTAACAACAATGAGTGCTTAAAAGATTTAAATTTCACAGTTCACATGTTTAGCTCGAAATCGTTTGAAATCGATAGAAATTCGTAGGGAAAATGAGCTTTACCCTATATGGTTATAAAATTTAAATACGTTTTCGAGGAGTAATAAAAAAAAAAGAAAGAAACTAACAAAACAATAACGATGATGTAAACATTTCTTTAACCATAAATAAATCAAAATTCCTGTCAGTACAAAAATCGTTTATTGAGCTTTTGTAAGTACGCATTGTATAACAGTTTTGAGTCTTTGAAAATCGAAACGTTGAACTGAAAAATTTAACAAAATCGATATAGTTATCGAGTTCTGTAACTTGGTCAAGATCCGTTGAAAATATATCGGCAAAGGCATAATATTCCAAAACATAATACAAAACCGGCCTACGGTTACGTGGGGGAACTTGCGTGAGTTTGATGTTTTGATGCGCTCCGCACCAGATTATACGAGGTTTCGGTTTTGATTTGTTTATTACGTTTTTTTCTCCGCACTTTGCGACTTGAAGATTTGCGAGCAAAGAGAGTTTTTAAATAATAAAATACATATATTTTGTTAGCATCGCACAGTATACCTACTACGTCGCGCGGCCGGTCAAGAGATTGATTTATGCGCGAAACCAAAACAAACGGTGAAAAATAACGAAATGTGTGCACGACACGCGACAGTTAACCACGGCGTGATTTATTTGTGTATTATAATGTGCGAGGATCCGGAATTCAAGACGAAAAAAAATAATAATAATGTTCGCATTTTAAAAATAAAATGTTACTTTTCTCGGCCTTGCGAACATCTACCGACGTTGACGTGTATTTTATTATACAGAGTATGCGAGTATGTACATACTTACTCGGGGAAACGAGATAAATAATATTTTTCACTTTTCTTTACGCTTGTGTGCGCGTTTTCGCGTTCTTTTTCTGTGTATCGCGTGCTTGGAAAATAAACTAGACAGTATTTGTAACTATTGTTGTACATTCTGAACGCAGAAAACGATGTATTGATTTAACGCTATAATTGTAAAACTTTTCCGGACGGCTCTGATCTTAACATCTAATTCCTTTAAAAATGGGTGACGGGAGAAGCATTTTTTGATGATGTTTTCTTTCGAGTTTGGATTGAAAAACGAAAGAGAAAAAAATTCTCAAAACGCTTATAAAAATTTAAAATGTTTACGCGTAGTTAAAATATGGTAAATAGTAATGTATAATAGTAGTAAATAATAAAAAAATTTCGGAAGGTGCAACGTTGCACTGGCACCCCGTCCAATTGAAATCAAGATGGGAACAATTTTTTTAGCATGGAATCAGCATGAACTTGTATGACCCATCGCGACATTCGCACGGACCCCCTAGCTAAGGATGGCCAATTCAAAAATTTGCAAGTTACCCACACAGCACAGCCCCAAATCGATGTATTGGGGGACATTTTTTCGTTAAATTTGTTGTTATTTAATATCTTACTCAAATATCAAAAAGCGTTTAACATCATAACTGTTTTCTAGTATAATTTAATAAAAAAAACAATTGTTTTGCCGTATAAAATATAAACCGTTTCTTGCTAATCTCAAAACCTTTACATAATAATAATTTGCTCGTATTTTAAAATAATCGCAATATCTATAGTTAACTTTTAATACAGCGTTATCGGGTCTCGGAATGACTGTCAATTGTCATAGTGTGATCCAATATAATATTATTCATATCTTATGAACACTACCACGCGAATTGTTATTACGGGATTGTCAATTTTTGTACGAGCCACAATGAAATCAATCATAGTCGCTTTCATGCGACGTTTTGTTCTTAAACAACACCGTTGCTAAACGGCTGCTGACACAATTCGTTTTATTTATCATTATATTTAGAGACAAAGCTCGTTGAATTCTTCTATTTTTCTAAATTCGAAACGAACAAGTTGAAAAATGTAATGCAGAGCTGATTCTCTCGGTAATAGATCCCCGTATTAAATTTTCGCGGTATTCGATCATAAATAATTCCTATGTCGTTATAAAACTGCATACTTTTTAATGTTCGTATTAGGTGTATCACACGGATCCGTTTTTATTTTACGTCAGTTCGCGTTTTTCTTAAAATTGAATCGAATACTCGTTTACTATTTAATATTTACCAATATATTTGACCCCGTACACACGGTAATCTTGAAGAAGGATTATTTTAAGAATTCGAAAGCCATTAATATTTATTGCTAGTTAGTCCTAATACAGCTTACGAGGTTGTATGAAAAAATAATGACCGACCGAAAAATATAATAGTACTTAACTGACTGTACGAATAATACTATTAAATTACATATACGTATTATACGTATAAAATATAAATCATACTATATATTTGATGTGATTAATACTACTAAACGAATAGTATTTTCAATTGATATTTAAAATTATTTTTTTATATATATATATAATTTGAAACGTATTGTTTTTGTTATATTTTATATTGTATTATACTGCTTTGACGGTTTTTGTGTGATGTACAGAACTTCGAAATTTAAAAAAAAAAATGTAATAATGTATAAAATATATATATACGTCTTTATTCTTCTGTACATTTTTTGGAAATAATTATTTTCAAAATTATTCAATTTAATTGAAACGTTTAAGTAAGTACTCATTAAAATCGATGTAGTCGACACGTTTCTTACATTTTTTTTATTTACCTGTAAAATTGCAAAATTTTCAATTTATCGCAGGTAAATTTAACTTCCATTCGAGTCGTCATTTTTAGAAATTGTTATTATTTTTTTTGTACATTCTACCCCGATTCAGATGATGACAACACTGTCGGAACCACACTAAAAACTATTGATATGTTTTATATTCGTACACCTCTTACACTTCTGCCAGTAATACAAAATACATACAATAAAATTCAAAAATCGTTACGCTATTAAACAAAATATATAAGTATAAAATAACAACGCAAAAAGTACTCTCGATATTGTTATAATAATTTGTTACGCGGTCACGGTTTTGACAGAGCGGCTGTCATCGTCAGGCAAAAAATGTGTGAGAAACGAAATTAATTTAAAAACAGGCGGATAGATATTATCATATTCGTATACTGAATATACGTGCAAAGTTGTATAACAGTGATAAACGCCGCGAAATACGAGTAGTTGAACGAAAAAAATAGTCGACTAAAAACGTAAAAAAACGTTTTGTGTTATCGCCCGAGCCGGTATCATACTAGTGTTATCGTCTCGTCTACCACCCATTAATGTTCGCCGAACGAAGAAAACGTTTGCTCGGTCGGTGAAAATCGAACGGGTCGAACGACGTGTGTTGGAAATCTTCTTTCGTCGTGTGGATTCTAATGAAAAGTTTCATCGGAAAAGGCTCCGTCGCGGGAAAACAGAGTCCGTGTTACGCGCAGCAAAGAAGTTTCGGAGGGTGAAAAACGTGCGTTGTTTTTACGATATTCTTTTTCTTTTCTACTAGAATCGCTCTGTAACGTCCGATCGCCGCAAAACGACAAAATAACTGTTTGGAATAGAGTCCACGGACGGACAAACATTTTTTATCTCTGGCCCGTGTATTATTATAATCGTCTGCAGTCTGCGTGGTGTATGGTCTCTCCGCGTACATCGATCAAACTTGGACGGAAATTTTATCAAAACGAAAATTCCCCGCGAGTGGCACCACACCGAAACCCGTACACGCGCGCGTGTCGTCATCATAATACGGTATTGCGTTATGTAAATAATAATTTAATATAATTTTGTGCAGCACAAAACGGATACACGGGGTGGTACCTGCTGTTTTACATATTATATTACAATGCGCAAACACTGCGGACAAACAACGCTCAGTCTTATATTATATATACAATAATGATACCTAAAACCGCTGCTGCAGACGGCTCGCGCACGAGCTGCAGCCGCTCTTTGTTAATTAATAACCGGAAAAAGATTAAACCGTCGTTTCGGGTTCGGTTTTTCTTCCTTTCTTTCCATTCGTTATTGTAAAACAAGTACAATAGTACTGGCTTTGTGAAAACACGCGAGAAAAACGGGTCGCGGAGTTCGCGCCAGACGGTGGAGAAACGGACACCGCGATACGGCGCCGCCCCTGAAGCGGTTTGCGATTCCGCGGCGGTTTTTCGCCGATAGTAATAATTTAATTATACGCCGAAATCGGCCGTTTAGAATGATAACGGTGTTTTTTTTAAAAACAATCGTAACACACATTTTGACAAAAATATTAAGCGTTTGAGCGACGCGCGTCGTGTAAAAAACAAAAAAAAAAACGGAAGGTTTTTACTTTTGCGACATTTTCGTGGGCTCCGGGTTACTGATTTCGCGTGCGTCGGCGAAAAACGAACTTTATCGATTGTTCAACCTCGTAACTTACGAGTTTGCAATATCAAAACGATTTCGTTTCGTCACGCTCTGAAACGTCGTGAGTTCTGGACGTGAGCAACTTTCAGACGTGTCTAGAAATTAACGTATCGATGTATTTTTTAATTTTTATCTTCGCTGTACGACATTGTCATTGACCATCCGAAGATTATAATCTAAAACGCAAGTTGTCCGTCCATTGTTAACACCCAGATAAAACGTACGAAACACGATTTATTATTATTACGCAAACCGACCCGGAATTTCATAATTTTTTTTTAGAGATTTAATCGTTAAAATACGTTGTACGCCTATTTTTTCGAATTTCGCATTCTGTGAAAAACTCAAAGCTCGACGCGCGCCCGTATCGACTACAAAATGTTTTAAATTTTTATCTATAGTCTGGATAAATTTTGCTTCGATACGATATTAAACAATATCTCATTGTTATCGCGATTCGAATGATTTTCGTGACTAATCGTGGTGATCGAGAGACGATTTTCGGAAAATCGTCTGTATAATATCTATAGACGATCTATATTTACTTGAATATTACAGTTCTACAAGCGAAATAACTTCGGAAAATACGGTTATGTAATAAACAGACGATTGGACTGTATAATACGTCGCGATCGCTCAAAGTCAAAAAAACTCCCGTTGTTAAACCGAACAAACTTTCGAACACGCGTCGTTCGTGGCGTACGAACCAGTATGCGATAACTGTAGGTATCACACATATTGTACTCGAAAAGTGAATATTCTTTTTCGCCGTTATGTAATATTCTTTTGTGCGGCCAATTCAAACGTTCACGATTCGAACGGTTCGACGAGTGTTTCAAAAACTTTTGTTTTACACTATCAGTATATATATATATGTTTTCATTATTAATATTTGCTCGTTTCGAAAGAAAATGCGCTGGAAAAAAAAGTGCCAGAATACGCGTCCGAATCGAAAACCCGTGACGAAAATTAATTGATTTCTATCGACGAAAACATGTTTTATTTAATATTTCCCGGTGATTTTGTGCCGTTCTAATCACGTACGTATGCATATTATACGTTTCGAAATTATCATCGAAAAATGATATCATTCGACAAAATAACGCGTGAAAAACGTGGCACTTTTCGTCAAACTGTCGCGGTGTTTTTTATAATTTGTTTAAAACTAAAAACCCGATAGAGTTAAGTCGACTAAATAGTATGGTCTGTTCTAGGTAACAACGTCGTTTTTATACAAACGTCACGATTTTAAGAAAAAAAGTTTTTAGTACGGATAAAACCCGTAACGATAGTAAGTGTATAGTGTTCTGGGAAAACTAAAAAAGTTCGACAATGAAAACCGACACGATATTAAATGTAATTGGACAAATTATTTTGAAAACAAAAATCCGTACCTACCGTTCACTACTGGATGGTAAAATAGTACTCGGGCAAATTTAATTTAACGTTGCGCGATTCGAGGTGAAATTCACGCAGGCCACTTATTTAAACGCAGTCGCGCGCATTTCAATTACTTTACAGCCATTGCGGACCATTATAAAGATGAAAATCCTCGGAAAACATTTACCAGTGTATCTTGCACTGTTAATAGTATTGTACTTGGGCTATTTATTATGAAAATAAATACCCTGCAACGCGTTGTAATTTTTTGTTTTAAAATTTTGTTAATTGTTTTCATTCTAAACAATTTTGCCGATCAAGTAGTCTCGAAACTTATGTACAAATGCGTCAAATACACTTATTGACAACGAATAGGATAGGTACGTTAGAATATCCAAAAATTTAGTTGGGGTACTCAGTCCAAGTCAAGCACTGCTTATTGTTCTGTCAAACGTGATTTTTTTTTTTTTGAAACGTTGTCACGAATCTACACGAGCGAAGTTCAATAAATCTATAATTGTGCTGCCGCCGAAATCGCATATTGTAAATAATATTATATTTTTATACGACTTTACTACCTCTGTCAACTGCGTTTATCGATCGTTATCGTTTATCAGTCGCTTATTCCACAAATTATTCTACCGTTCGGGGGGGGTCGTATCGTCAAACGTCAAATCTGATTTTAACACGCGTTTAAAACGAGACGGACTGCAGCTGCTGTGCAATGATTATCTTACTTGATCGAAGACGACACACATTTTTAACGAGAATAAAAATTTGCCAGATCCGTTGTCTCGCGATTGCACGTCATACTTAAGTATCGTGTTTTTCGTTGTTTTTTTTTTTAGATTCTGGGCGTACAGTAGTGATACGTCGTATTCAGTAAACTATTTTTCGGGGGGCAGTAAAATTAATCCGACGATAAGATTTTACCGAAAATGGATAATCGGACGTCGACACGAGGCGAAAAGCTTCAAATTTCAAAATTTATTTACATTGAATTATCCCGTACGGCATTTAGAAATGATTTAATGCTTTCTTCGCAATCGGATAAATCTGATTACGAGCGAATCACAAAACACTTTTGAACTTTTCGAAGGTGTTTTTTTTTTTTTTTTCGATAAAACCGCACACTTTTATACTTTGTACCTGCTCCTCGATACTTCATTATTTACAACAGCTATACTCGGCGTATTATATAAATTCGTACATGGACGTAGTAAAAAAAAAATTTCAAAAATCGACCGACACGATATTGTTATGGTTGATGTGCGTGTGTGTCAGTGGAGCTTTGGCCTTGAAACAAAAATATCCTGGCACCGCTCCCGGTAAAATGGAACTCGCGTTTTATTTTATATTTTACTCGCCCCGACGGCACATTTTGTTCACGACGGGGACGTATAATTTGCCACCGACGGTTTTTTAGCAGTTTAGCACATAACTGCACATTTTCAATATTGACGGCGGTTATTACAAAAACTATATACACTTGTCCGCAGTGGCAGGCCCGGATTTACCATGCAGGCATTGTAGGCAGTCGCCTAGAGCGGCAAGAATTGAGGGGCGGCAAATTTTAGCGGAAACTTTGAAAACTTGTCCAATACGTGGGAATTGAATTTCCCGCCTGGTTTGTTGGCACGCGTACCAACATTATAAGTGGGAAATGCCTAAATCGAGAGAAAAATTTGAGCCAATAGGTAATAATTTTTGTACAAAAGACAATAGCATAAATAATTGTATTGTTGAATTACCTTAAGTTATACAACTCATTATTATAAGGCTTCTGATTATAATAAAATAAAATATTTGCTCTCAGATAAATGCATTATATTGATATAAAACCAATCGTACCAAGCTCATTCCACCATTACAGAAATTTCGAGGGAGGTGGGGGCGGCAATTTTGGCACCTGCCTAGGGGCGGCAAATTTCTAAATCCGGGCCTGCGCAGTGGCAAACAGAGCAGGGGAATAAACCCCTACCGAAGTATGAAGTACTGCTCTCGAGTTTGAATACAAACGTGACGAAAAACCGTTTGACAAAAATGTTTTGATTTTTTTTTTTTTTATTAAGAGTGTTTTAGTGTTTTATCAAACAACTGTTTACACAATGCAAGCCGTATATTATTATTATTATATTATAACGATATTATATTGGCCACGACGAAAATTTGCTTTTCAAGGCACACCTACACACTTATCGTCGGAATACGTATCGTAATTTCGACTACAGGTGATACTGGTTTCATCGTACGTTTGTCGGGGGGTTTAAAACGCGCGTTCTTTTCGGTTGTACGCCGGAAAAATCGAATCTCGTAATACACGCGGGGTGTGGCGCTGCACACGACTTCTTGGCGTGAAATTTTTAGAACGTTTCGAAGAAAAGTTAAACTGCAATAATTATTATTATATTCTAGGCCGTAATAAATTACATATAACAATATTATGTTGCCGTCGTTTGCGCGACCCCCAAACCCGATAAACTCCCGGTAGTAGGTACATTACGCGGTGTCTTTTGTGCGCCCCGTCTCGAGTTTAAAACGTTTCCACACCGCGCGAGGCAGGTATACACACAATATACACACGTCCTATAGTGTGTGTGTGTGTCGTAAAAATAATAATAACGTTATAATATTCGTGATAATAATAACATCTCGTAGAGTATGAAGAACGTGTAGACACTGTCTGTGTTACTCGTAGAAAACCTGTCACCGAGAGCATAATATCGTTATTTAATTTAACGCCGCACACTTTGAGGCGTCGATCCGGCGATTAAACGCGGCTTTCAAACGTCGTCAAAATCGCTGCACAACCGATTCAAGATTATTAGCCGTAATATACGGGGACCGTTTTCACCGCCAACGCAGACGATGATAATATTACGACGTAATCACAATAACGAGTGTATATTACAACGACAAAAAATTGGACACCTCTTCTTAGTTTATTCACAAATATTATTCGGCGCAAGTTCACCAACTTACACCATCCACCGGGTACAAAAACTGCTACGAAATCCTTCCGAGGACACGCGATCGAACGTGGTTTCAGAGAAAAATACGAGACATTGATAAATAAAACGTTCGATTTATTCGTTTTAAACGAACGAAACTTTAGCGCGAAACGTTCTCTGCTTTTGACGCGGTTGTTATTTTCTACGGTCGGTGTTTATTTGTTCGTTGGGTTTTTTTTTTTTTTCGGTAATCGATTCTAATTTAAGTTTATTAAAATGAATTGAATGAATTTCACGCGTTAGAATTATTATTACCGCGTTACAAAGTTGATAAAATTTCAAACGACGTTATGCCCGTTTTCGATACAAGTATGAAACTCGTATAGCGCACGAAACGCTTCTAATATTAATTTAATACGTTTTGCGCATAATCGACTGTTAACGACAACACCAATCTTCCCCGACACGTTTAGATGTAAAAAGTTGTAAAACAAAAGTCTAAACTTTAAGCTCTGTAAAATAACTAAGAGAGAAGAAATCTTAATTGAAATCTTCAACTGCGCTTCGCACAACAACGTGGAACCAACAGTTTTGTTTTCGCAAAATTAACGAAACGGTCGATACAGGCAACTGTAGTAGAATAACAATGTTGTAAATATTAGTATATGTATTCAAAAGCGTCAGAAAAGAGTTTTGCGAAATCTGGCTGACGTAACAGTTATATATAAATGTGTAAACGCGTTGTTTACGAAAAAATAAAAAAAAAAATCAATATTTTCAATATCCGCGTAACTATAAAGAAAAAAAATAATTCTCATTTCCTAATAAATCCAGAAACCGCAATTCGCTATTAAATACTGTCGATAACGGTAAACAATAAATTCATCTCGTGTTTTTAATGTAATTTTAAATCGAAACAACATTAAAAGACAATAGGTAACAAATATATTTTACCAACACTGTAATTTGTTGTACGCTTATTTACGATTGTGCAGGTTGTGTACTATTTTCGTCTTTGTTTCAACACACGATTCAAATATGTTTTTAATTAATTGAAAAAAAAAACGGTCGCTGCAATAGTTCTTGTGAAAAAAACATAAACACTGAAAACGGATTTCCATACTTTTTGGATTCTCTGAACATGGCGAGAAATGTACCTATTGATTTTACAATTTTGTTTTTTATCGCTCCGATATTTATACATTATTCACCTCGAATAATGAGTTATTGGCCCTGGTCGATTGAAGAATGTGTTTTTTTTTTTTAATTCTGATTACGTTTATACATAAAAAAAAGTTTTCACACAAGTGCTCTGAACGGCTTGAAATGTTACAAACATACAACTAAAATTGTTTTGGGGAAAAAAAAACGCGATTATCGCGAGTAAGTAGTTTATCATCTCTTCATTCGTTACGCACTGGTACTGCGCTATAGGGTGTGCTTAACGTGAATTTTGGATACACCCTTACAGAATTCGCGGGCGTACGACGACAGAACCGGTAAAATTCGTAATTATTAAATTTGAATATAACAGGTACCCCCATTGCTGTCGGCAAAGAAACTTACGTGGGTAAATACACTCAATTTACCATACAAATAATGGTATGTTAAACCGGTAGAACGATATAGTTTTAAAATTGTTCTTCGTAAGTCGTATGAATTTCGAAAGTCGATTCACACGTTGTTCAATATGTTTTACGTCGTAATTTTGATTTTTACGCGGTATAACTCCTCCGAAAACTGCAGTTCAAATTAATCGGGATTTCTGTACCCGTTTACGGAACGTATGCCGAAACAATAAAATCGATAATCGTTTTTCAGCATTAGCTGGTAACTATAAAAAAAAAAAAGAAACGTTGAAAATTTTAACGTTTCACACCACTGGTTTCGTTTAAAGCGTGTACAAAATAGTATTGTGATTCGCAGACGGGTTGAAGAAACTATAATAGAACTGCAGCATAATATTTTGACCTACCTGTCCTACGATCCTGGCCGCAAAACGCTCAGAACCACTGCAACATTCCGAATAGGAACGATCGCGTACGAATTCAACGTAAAACGTCAAACGATACTGCACGGTTAGGACTTACTCCACCCACGGCTCGCCTGCGTTCAGGACGTGTTTTAGAGGTTGTCCTCCTATCTATAGACGACCGTGAAATGTATTTACATTACGAGTTTTAGCCGCATTATATGTAGAGAGTAAAATATTCAATGTTCTACACGAGCCGTACCGAAATACAAGTACTGTACTCCGTTCCACGGGAGATTAATCAGTCCGCCAAACTTTTACTACGCCTTATTCTTTGAAAGAAAAGATTTGTTTCGCGTCGGAAAAGTTTTTGCTTTGGGTGATCTCGTCTAACGTCGAAGACGCTCGTAGAGGGAAGCCGAAGTCGGACATTGCCGAAGCCGTGACGCACGAAAACTGATCTCGGTGGAATGCATGATACGTGTTGTAACGTTTTTATTATAACTTTCTATATACATAGTTACTAATACTGCCCGGCTTCGACATTAGAGCGTGCCCCCATAAATGACATTTAGTAGGTCACTGAGTGATAGGTAAACTAACCCCTGCCCCACACACACACTGATGATGGGGAAAAATTAGGTGAAAATTAAAATTTTCAAAAAGATTTTTCGAGAACATAATACGTAAAACGTAATCAATATGTTTGCAGATAGTCGTAAAACGAACACGACATTTTTCTAGGGTTATAAATCACCGTGGAAAATAGGCCAAGGTCGAACTGGCGAGGCTTTGCTGGATGTTTTACACACGTGAATCCCGTGTAGATTTTCAACTGTCGCGTGATCATCAGAGCCGACCGTTATTACTTTTTTTTTTTTTTGCTATCGACATGGTTTCGCGTTGTATTATGTATGTAGTATTCGGTGTGGTACTCACTTCGGCGAACGACTTTCTGGTGTAATCGTTGAGCGCGGCCGTCCACTCGGCCAGCAGATACTCGACCACGGCGGGTTCGCCGCCGGCCGCGGCCTCGTACAACCACTTGAACACCGCGTTCGTCCAACGCGCGGCGTCCGCGTCGTTGCCGGCGGCCGCGGGCGGCGGTCGCAGATGGACGTCGCGGCGGTGGCGCGTCTGCTGCGGCGGTTCCGGCGCAGCCAACGACCTGTTCGCGGCCGCGGCGGCCGGCACGGCCGAGAGTCCGGCCGCGATGCCGGCCAGGGCCGCGGGCGTGCGGCCGGCCGCCGCCGTCTTGGAGCCCAGCCGCTTGCGCTGAACGGGCGGCGTGGGCGCGCCGCCGCCGCGGTGCGTTTGCTGCTGCTTGCTCCGGTCCGCTCCTTCCGGCTCCGCGGCCGTCCGGGGGGCGGCCGCCGACTGGCGTCTGGCCGCGGCGTAGGCCGCGGCGCGCGTGTACGCGTACTTGCCGACGGCTAGCGCGACCAGACCGACCAGCGCCCAACAGAACAGGTACATGATCAGCGTGTCCATCGTCGTCCTACCGTCCGTCTCGAAACTGCAGATGAGATCGTCGATGTTGTCGGCCAGGTCGCTGGTCATCGTGTCCCATGTCCCGCGGCCGTAGAAGACCTCTTCCGAAAAAAATATGTGATGGTTTTCGTAAAAAAAAAAAAACGTTTACGAAATCGCCCAAAAGTAACGCGTATCACCACGTTTAAACTGCGTATAACTGCGTTTAGAGGCGCCGCACCTGCTTGGAGACGATAACGACACGCGGTGGAAGTGCGTTCGTCGTCGTCGGTTGCGGAAAAAAAAACGGTTGTCGTCTACACACACAGGAGGTATCCCGCCGCGGTTTTCAGCGAATCGACGCTGTAACGTTTGACACGTTCCTGAATTTCGTTTCGCCTGTACTGTACGATTGGGGGGTGAAAAAAAAAAAGGAAATAAACGTCTCACGGATGCGGCACCGGAAAAATACGACGTATTACAATAATGTCCTGACTCGTGTGTGCCGGTACTATACACCACGGTGACGCGAGCTTGGTAAAATCGGGTGGTAAAATTTCTCGAAACGTCCACCACCATATCTCGTGTTCACCACGGCCTTGCGATACTTATCGCAAAAATCAATCAACCGCCGGATTTTACCACACTCTCGCGCGTTCGTGGGTCATCGCGTAAATTCTCTACACAATACTTGTATAAATTTGACGATTGATTTTTTACCGGCGCATCTCTACACGTTTTCATCATCATTATTACTAACTATATAATATATAGTTAGTAATAATGATATATTATATCATGCGTAATAATCGTACTGCTGTTGGCCGTCCGTTCCGTCCGTCCGTCCGTCCGTCCGTCCGTCCGTCCGTCCGTCGAAACGCGTATTGACGGAATCGAATACAACAATTATTTAATACGCTTTACTAACTTACAAAAAACACACGAAATATCGTCGTTACGAAAAATAATTATCATTATTATTTAACGTTTTTACTAAACACACGAAACGACGAAACGACGGTGTTTGCACGACACATAATAAATACGCAGACGTGTACGTGTACGTGTGTGTGTACGAGTCGAGCGCGCGTTTCCCGAGACTGCGAGACAGACACCCGGTTTTGGCCGACGTTTTGTCGGAAAACGGCGGCGGCGGCGGTTAAAAATAGAGATCGGAGGCTGGCGAGCACCGGGGCCGCGCGTCTAGAATTACACCAATCGTTTTATTATACATATTTTGTTTTGTTACACTCTGCAGCTGCTCGTCCCGTCGTTCATTTTTTTTTGTCATCGCACGGTTCGATTGCCCAAATGATTTACGTGTATTAATTAATTACACAATATAATATACGACGACGAACCTAAAAGATTAATAATCGCTTTATGTCGCTGCGCGGGTATCTACATATTTTGACGGAGTACAATAATATACCTATATATGTAGTATGTACTACGATACCGTACTCCGCTTTGGGCAGTGGCGCAACTAGCGGGGAAGTTGGCAAAGTGAAACTTTGGGGCCCTAATAAATTGGGGGCCCCCATAGACTATTTTTTCCACATTTTATTCATTACAAATTTGGGAGGGGCCCCATTTTATATTTGACTTTAGGGCCCCCAAGTGTCTAGTTGCGCCACTGGCTTTGGGAGTGCACTGCGGGTTTGGAAGTTGTGGGGTGGTTCGAACGTGTAAACATCTGATTATAAACGATCGAGCCAAAGTCGTATCGTTCCTCGTGTCGTGGCAAAACACAAATCTAACGAAACATTTTTTCGTAGTCCCACTTCGTCGAAAAATGTCGACGATGATCGATCCGATTTACGGAGAAAATGTACCGTGCACGCGATTTTAACAAGATACGTAGGTGGATAAAAAAATTTTTCAAAATTTTCGGTATGTATGTGCGTATGTGCTAACCGTTACGGAGTAACACACGTACGACTGACGTTGTGTTGTGTTCAAGTCGAAAAAATTAACCCGTTTATGAATGAAAAACCATGGTTTGTGCACGAAATCTAAAAACGGCCGTGAATAGCCTCTAAAATCAAATGAACGGAAGTCGTGTAAGCATTATTGTCTGAAATTTCAAGACTCGATGGTTATTTTCGATATTATACAGAGAAATAACTAAGTATACGTGTTACTGACAAAACGTCAAGCGTTTTTACCGGGTTTTCGCAGGTAAATTTTTCGGTGGTCACTTTCCCCCGGTCGCGTTAAGAAACTGACTGTTGAAAAAATCGAAAAACGTCCTTTCTAAAGTGCCCACTTGATATGTAATTTGCTAAAAAAAAAAAATAGGCACTGAATGTAGTAGAAATCGGTGTTCTTGTAAAACCACTAGCAAAAACTAATTTTTTAATCAGTTAGTTTTTTAAGTTTTTATACGGTTTAAATTGACCGCGCGTTGTGGAAAATAATTAATATTTTTTTTTTATTAATCAAAAAAAAAAAAAATAAAGAAACATCGGTGTACTCGGGTCTTTTTTTTAATTTCGTGAAATATAGCTTGGTGTTTTCTGATCCGAATCGACTGATGTACGACGCGCCAGTGACAAATATTCTTCTGCCACAAGATATTTGTCCCCCCACACTTCTTTTCACTTATCGATTTTTCTTGTATTGTTTTCACAACGATGCGAATTGAATGAAAAAAAGGATTCTGTGGACAACTTCAAGGGTATAAGAGCATTAATGCTCCAATTCTTTAAGTCGGTACCTCTGTTGAAAGGTCTATATGAACTCTGATGGTATTACTTTGAGGGGTCTCTCAAATTTGAAAAAGTTACAGCGCGTGCGACGTGTTTTTGACACGTCGATTTAGTTGTTTTTTTAGCCATAACATCCAAAATGATAAATTGGAACGCGCTGAAACTTTTACGTGATATTAAAATATGTACATATAGGTATGATACAGGTTTGATTGAAAAGTTTCAAGTGATTTCAAAAATGTTTGAGCCAAGTATGATATTATATCGAAAAATGTACCAGGACGTATAACAGACAACTGAGCTCGCTCAGAATCGTATTTTTGAAGGCGAATGATTTATCATTATATAATATATGTATGTAATGCGTTTGAGAACACACCTCGCCACAACTTCCAAACCAGTGACCCAAAAAGCGTGATCGCTTCTCCGTCAAACTACTCACGCAATGATCCCGGTTTTTTTCTTTAATCCAACGTTTTTCACTTCTTAATATTTTGATAATACTTTTTTTTTTTTTATTATTATTTAAAATATCAGTTTAACGGTGACTATCACACACGATTTTTTTTAAACAAAATCGTTTCGTGACTTTCAACGTTTCGACATACAAAATATAATAATATCAATAAAAAATATTCACGTCGATTTTACGAGAGACAGGAGGAGGTTAAGTAAACGTCGACCATTTAAATACATAAAAGTGATTGAAATTGCCTACATTTTGCTCCTTGATAAATAGCCAATTCCGGGTCCTCAAATTCTCTCTCAACGTCATATACCTAATAAATAGTACACAGTACTTACGTGAAATGCTGTGATATAAATATGTATATTGATATAAAGTAGAATGGCGATATGAATTTGATAAATATTCAAATGATCTGTCTTGTTATAAGGATTTTATTCGGACAGTAACGTATCTCGCTAGAAATTAAAAACCTTTCCAACACCGGTGTATCGATCATAATATTATATATATTTGTCAAAAATGTAAAAAACACATTCCGTTTCAGCTTACGAGTGATGATCATTTCAGCCCAACTTTAAATACGTCAACTTCGACAGTTGTAAATCCTACTTGTACAACTTATACGCCGTCGATATACATCTACTACTTAAGTATGTATACCTATATTAACAAATTCTGTGAGTAAAATTTCTGTCGAAGTTCTGTGTGCAGAATTTAGGGGAAATTTTAAGGATATAGTGTATCAGAAATTATTTGTGTACAAGGTAGATCATAATCGATATCCCCATCGTCAAGGTCCACCAGCAGGGTGATATTATTTCTTCATAATATACATATTATTAGGTACATGTAAGTTGTAACCAGCCGTTGTGACGGTCAGGGCTTCATAATGGACGGTCCTGGGAACTTGGTCAGCTTTCACATACGAAGGGTTTTTTTTGGTTCGGATATCGACATTGGGCGTATGTAAAATTTGCGCATTATTATTATTGCTGCATCACGTCAACGTCAAGTTTTATTATTCTAAAAAAAAAAAAAAAAACGACCTCGAGATCGCACACTCACTTGGCGTATAATATATAATTATGGTCAGAATTCGGTCCGATTTTCGGACGATCGCCAGATTTATAACACCCGCCCGCCACCCTGACGTCGGTCGAATCGACTTTATTTTTGAAAAATTAAAAAAGGCGCTTATTTTGATAAATCTGTTAGAAAACAAAACCGACAGTATATTTTCAGACGGCTGTTGAATTTTTACCACGGAAATTCGATCGTTCGTCAAGCCACGGGTCCGTTCAAAAGACTCTCGGTTGGCCGCAGCCGTGTGACGACAGCAAGATCTATCTATACGGAAATTCGTCACACAAACACGACCTAAAATAATAGCTATAAGTTGTGTTTCTCAACGTTTGTCGTGATACACCCCACACCTCTATACTTAACCACGGATGGTAAAACTTATGTTGTACGAAAAGAAAAAAAAAATTATAAAAAAAAAAAGAACCGTGCTCTCTGTGACGAAAAACAATTTTTCTGCTACGGGGTGCGTTTTCCGTATCGCGTTACTGCACACACACACACACTATATACCTGTAGCATCTGTACACGCATTCCAAATTTATATAAAATACATACTCGAACTAACTCTCCTGTTATTATTATTAGCGCTATGTATACCCAATAACAACGTCGATTATTTCACTTCGTCCGTTCTCAAAAAGTATACCCACTGACTGACGATAATTTATTATTACTCCTCCTCGTAACCCTTATTATTGGGCGACTTTGCCCCGTTCTATTCGCTTGAACTATTATTATTATTACTATACTGTACGTATCATCGTTGTTACAATATTATTGTGCCTCACATCTGTTTTCTGGAACCGGTTACCGTTCGGCGGAGCGGGTAACCGCCGCCGCCGATGTACCGCGACCGCGGTACATCGGCCGGGCGGACAAAGAGCAAACGGCGGTACCCCCCCGCGGTTTCCCGCACCACGCCAAACCGTTTGCGGCCGTAAGACGTCCGCCGTCGTTGCGGTAATAGTAGTAGTAGTCAGCAGAATCGGACGAAAAAATGTCGTCGTCGTCGGTGTGCACGGGGAAGAGCTGCGCGGACGGTTGTCCCGGGGGGTTCGGCGAGCCGCGGCACCGGAAGAGGGTCCGCAAAGACGACGAGGACGCGATGGTGTGCGACGATCACTCGGCGGCGGAAGACCGCAGCTACGAACCGGAAGTAAGTGTCGACGGCGAAAATCTTAGGGTAGCGAAGATGGACGAAAAAAGAGTCGCGTTGGGATGGGGGGGCGAGTCGTATCGTCGGTTAGGTAGAGCTACCGACCCCGGCTTCGGGGTGGGTTCGGTTTGATGTCTTTGAATTCTTTTGGGGTAGTCGCGAGCGAAACGCGTACGGGAAAAACGGTTCCTCGGCGTTGGCGCGTCGTTTAGGGTTCACCAGGGGGGGTCTCGGCCCATCCGAATTGCTGCGTACCCCGCAATAATTAGTCGCGTTCAACGTCGTAATACATATAAAACGATTTTTGACGTTAATCCGCAGCAAAGAGTTTTTTTTTAGTGCCCGACAATGGAGCGGCGTGACTCAAAATATGCTCGCGCGAACATTGTGTAGTCTGTTCAAAAAAAATGTTTTCGTTTTTACATCCGGATTAAGGTTCTGCGGCTTTTGGCCGCGGGACAAATTTTAAAGCCTTTATCGAAATACAAATACTGGGGCGGCCCTCCTCCGAGCTTGGCACGGAAAATACAGTGTGACCAATTTCCGTTTGGACAGCGCGGCGAGATGATATTATTTACGGAAAAAAAACTGTGTAAACACGTAATATTACGACGAGACGAGAAGAGGTGGTAGGTAGGTAGGGTCGGACGGACGATTGACAAGATAGTTAAGAACGGAGTGTGTGTGTGATGGAAATGAGAATGCTCGGACGACGAATGAGTAACAAGATAGATAAGATACGAGAATAAGAAGGAAACAATTAATGTGTATAGTAAGAGTGTAGTATTGGTTTTGGTGGATGAGATAAGATACCATGATGGTTTGGGGGGGGGGAGTGGAGCGTGTGACGAGGAAACACATTAAGAATAGTTATGAACTTTGTTAAGGAATAAGTCGAGGAAGAATAAAAAACGAACGGAGACGGTTGAAAATGATACAAAGTCTGATAGTGTGTGTAGGAATTTTGAATGATTGCGACAAATGTCACTAGGGTGTGACGGGCCACAAATAGTTGGGGAGCTATAGGAAGGCAAAGAAGGATGACTCAAAAGCCGGGCTCTAAACGGGTGAAAAATAAGAAATTGTTCACTGGCCGCTAGATGTATTACGTTATTGTCTGTTGTCACATTCAAAATACTCATTTCACAATACAAGTCTGTAGCATCTTGGTCTTTTATATGCCATCTTTTTAGTTAATGTAGGTCTAGTTTTATTTTTTTATTGACAATATATGACAATAATTTACAAAGAATAATGTATATTAGAGTGTTGACAAATATTAAGAATAATGATGAAATATATAGGTAACAATTATTACATCTGAATAACAGATGTATTAGCCATAGGGTTTGAATTGTTACAGATTATTGAGATTTTGGAGATTACTGCAGTCCAGTAGACAGCCCCCTCCCTCCATGTACGACGCTTAATCTATCAACCATCAGTGTGTTTGTCACGCTTACACTAACCTCGTTAAATTTTTTTTTTTTCCATCAGTCAACTTCTTGCTCGATCAACTCTTCCAGCGAAAACTCAGAAAATCATGAGGAAGATCTTCAGACATCTTTGGGAGCGTTTCAGCAACTAAAAGAACGTTATTCGTCTTTACTAGGATGGGGACCTGAACATCATAACAAATTCACCGAATCTTTGCTGTTAAATGTGTACGCACGTCTTTTAGAAAGGTTTAACCTGCCTGCCAGCAAAAGTATTGAAACGATAAAATGGCATCAAATTGAAACTGCGCGTGATGAAGATGTGAGTGTGAACACACAATATTAATTAAAAATTTTTATTATAAAATAATTAATGTTAAAATAAAAACCCTCAATTCATAAGATCTAAACGCCATGAAATTTATTTTTGTATTACTAACCTGAGTAAATTTAACTTATGTCAATCATATCCACATCAGTGACTTAGGTACTCTTTTAATCACTGTGTATGTTTGTTCAATAAGTTGATTTAAAGAAATTTTTTATTAAATTTCTTTCAACTATTTTGGGCAGTCGTTGAACAGTGTTTGCAATTGTTTGAATGTTAAAACTAAAATTTTGTTATTTTCTAGATCATACATTATAACTCATTGCCCAATTTTGATTCTTACTCTGGCCAAATTCATGATTTGCTCAACAAACTAGTGGTTGTTAAATTAAACGGTGGAACTTTGATGGGAAGTAATAATTTAAATTCTGTGTTACAAGTTAAGAATGGCTTTAACTTTCTTGACTTAGCTGTTCAACAAATTTTAGTAAGTAAATATAAATAGGTACCGATGTTCTTATATTTTTTTTTTTTTCTGTTATGATAGCAATTATAAATAATTAAAATAATATAAATATTATTTGTGTACTTTTCAACAGTTACTAAACAAACAATTCAATGTGTGTATACCATTAGTTTTTATGAATTCGTTGTATACTGATAAAGATGCCCAAAAAATTATTTGCAAATATAAAGAACGTGGAGTAGATATCCATACATTCAACCAAAGTGTTTTCCAATATATATCTGAAGAAACTTTGGAACCAATTGTAAATTCAGTGAGTACTGAAAAGAATTTAGAAAAGTAAGTTCAAAGATTCTATAAATTAACAACGATGTAATGTTATAATTTAATAGAAAATAACACCTACTTATTTTTTCAGTTGCTATCCCCCAGGTCATGGAGATTTTTATGAGTATTTTCACACGTCTGGACTTCTAAAAAAGTTCATTGACAATGTAAGTTTTAATTAATATTGCTAAATGTCTACAATTCTAATAACTTTTTTGCAAACTTGATTTCATGTTCTAGGGACGGAAATATTGTTTTATCTCAAACATAAACAATTTAGGAGCAACTGTTGATTTAAATATTCTTAATCATTTGATGAGTTCCTCGCCAGAATTTGTAATGGAACTAACTAGGAAAACAAAAACCGATGTTTACGTGGGCTCATTGGTTCGGCATGAAAACAGACTTCAGCTCTTGGAAATGTCTCAAGTCCCCGAAATACATCATCAAGAGTTTAAGTCTAAATTTCAAGGGTTCAATACAAACAATCTGTGGATAAAGCTTGATGCAATTCACAGAGTTCTAAGTGATGGATCCTTAAATTTAGAAATGATTGCTAACCATAAAACATTAGAAAATGATTTAAAAATTATTAAGTTTGAAAGACCAATTGGATCCGGCATAAAATCATTCAACCAGAGTTTTGGTATGTTAAGTTGAAAAATAATTTAGATTGTTGATATTTTGTGTTAATTTTGATTTTCATTTAATTACATACAGGTTTAAATGTTTCCCGAAGTAGATATGTCCCGGTTAAAAAAACTTCTGATCTTTTGCTGGTAATGAGCGATCTGTACTCGCTAGACAATGGTGCAATCTTTATGAACCCCTCCAGGATGTTCCCTACAACTCCTTTAGTGAAGCTTGATGACATTCATTTCTCTAAAGTCAAAGACTTGTTGTCTCGTTTTGAAACAATTCCAAGCATTTATGAACTTGATCATTTGACAGTGGCTGGTGACGTAAAGTTTGGTCGTAATGTTTCATTGAAAGTAAGATTTGACTAATATTTTGGTAGTAACCATTTGTAAATGTAATATTGTGTTATTTGTTGTTTTTGATCTCAGGGAACAGTAATCATAATTGCAAAATATGGTGAAAGAATTGATATTCCGTCTGATACAACTTTGGAAAACAAGATCATTACTGGCAATTTAAGAATATTAGATCATTAAAAACAATATTATTGTACCTAAATTACTTATAATTTTAAGGGAGAATATCAAATCGCTTGTTTTTTTTTTTTTTTTTGTGCTTTAATGGTTTGGTTGAGTATAATTGTATACTAGGCTTACGATAATTCTGAAAAAATTTTATTTATTTTTTAGTCAGTTACAACAGTTTAAAAATCAAAAATTTTGCATTTGAAGTTCTTTCACTATAGTTTAAGTTTTGTAGTTAGAAGTCTGTAACTTAAAATACACAATCTATTCATATTTCTTGATATAATGTCGGTGGACAATTTTTAAAAGTCAATTTTTTTTTTAATTTATTAGTGATTACAACTAACCTCGTTGAAAATTAATTTTCATCAATATTTTTTTTTATAATCAAAAAATTCAAAAAAAAAAAAAAAAAACAGAACAACACAGTATACAGATATTACTATTCTGAAAATAATATTAATATTAATATTAATTTTTCAAAACAAAAATTAGTTAATTATTAATTCATTTGTGAAGGAACTAAGATTCCCTAAGATAGCTCTTACCTTACTTCTAATATAGAAATACAGTATAGAATGTGTTGTAGAAGAATTTGTTAACAACTCTTTTGGATATTCTCTGCTAAGCACATTTTTCTTTGTCATCAAGAACACAATTCATATTATATTTTACATATTTTTTTAAAATATATTTCATTATACATATAATTACACATATTTTATTCATTTTATGTTTTTCTAACTGTCTCATAACCAGTGATATTTTCCTGAAATAGGTAACTATTTGCTTTGTTCATATTAAAATAACATTTATAAAAATGTTTGTTTATATACCGCACTTTTGCTATAATTTTTATTTTGTACAGAATAAATACTGAGTATTTCCCTTCACCCTCAAACACCGCTGTCAGTGACCATTTGTACTGTTATTTATTATAAAAAAATAATAATGTATTACATTTCTTTACATAATAACCCATACATAAATATTGTCTCTATTGATCAGATTTCAAATTTGTCACGTAATAGTTGGCGTCAAATTAAATTTGAAATGTAAATGTGGTTAAACAGATAGTGTACTTGGACCGTTCAAAATATTTTTTTTTATTTTTAAAATACAAAAGTGCATGAGGAAATGATATAGGCCAATTTTTTTTAACTATAAACAAAAGATGGTAGATACTAGATAACTGTATTTAAAAAAAAAAATTCACTTTACAATACAAATAAAATAAATTTAAAAAACATTAATATCCGCAAAACACAATATGTATAACTAATTTTTCATCATGTTAATTTTTGTAAGAACTTAAAAAAAAATAGTTTTAAATGTTTGCACTTTATTGACATACAAGAGTAGTGTG
>CM029365.1:4633831-4668315 GCA_017140985.1 Hormaphis cornu
ACTATTAGAAAAGTCATATTTGGAGAGCAACAAACTATGGAATAGCATCCCTTAGCAAAATAACATAACAATACCACAGGAAATCAAAAAAACCGCTTTTTTTTCAACGTTCAAGTACGGGTTCTGATAAGAATCAGTTAGTGGTAGGGAGCTGAGTTTCGGGAGCTAACTTCTTGGACGTGAAAAATATTATTGTTATGTTTTAAATTTAATTTTTTTAATTTTTAATTAAAAATAAAAATGTATGCTTTTCGATTAATTGAGCGATTCGTTTGGATTTTCAAACGATATAACATTAATACTATCTATTATTATAATTCGCGTTTTTGTGTTCGCGAGATGGTTTCGGCTGATCTCATTTTTCCGATTTGGAACGTAATGATATTGTTGCCATGCGTGTCAAGTTTTTAAGGAAAATGCACGACTTAAGGCAAAATAATGATACTCGCCCGGTCGTATATCTTGACGAAACGTGGGTGAATCAAAATCATTCACGTGGAAAAATTTGGCCAAATTCGGAGAATACAGATGGATCAAAAGTACCAACTGGAAAGGGCAGTTGAATCGTAATTTGTCATGATGGATCTAGTGCATTTGGGTTTGTAAAAGGAGCAAAATTAATATTCCGATGTAAATCAGGGGCAAATATTGATTATCATACTCAAATGAACTCGACAATTTTTCAAAAACGGTTCATTGAAATTATGCAAAACTTGGAAGAACCTTGTGTCATTGTAATGGACAACTGCCCTTACCATTCTGTTCTCATTCAAAATTATCCAAAAGCTAATGACAATAAAGCTACATTTCAAAAGTGGCTTACAGAAAATGGTGTGGAATTCGCTTCATATGAAACACTCAGTGGGCTCAGCGAGAACGGGTAAAACTTTTAAAACCAAAAGACAAAAGATATGAACTTGATGAAATTGTTTTGCAAATGGGGCATGAAGTCATACGGCTACCTCCATATCATTGTCAATACAACCCGATAGAGTTGATATGGGTCCAAGTTAAAGGTGAAATTGCTAATAAAAACAACAGTTTAAAAATCGCAGATGTTGAAAACTTGGCAAATATTGCCATAGAATCCGTTACAGCAGACAATTGGAAACGTTGTGTTGATCATTGCGAACGTCTTCAAGAAGAAGACTTTATTAAAGAAGGATTCAGGGACCAGATTTTAGAGCCGATAGTTTTGACTATCAACCCAAAAGACAGCAGCGAAAGCGAGGATGATAACGACGAATCACTTCAATTGTAATTTGTAAATACAAATGTTAAAATATTAAAATGTATTATAATTATTGTATATATTAATGTTAAATATCAAAAGAAAATGTATATTTTTAATATTTTAATATTTTTTTATTTTTATTTTTATATTGTAATAAATAATATAATGTATTATAAAATAAATAAAATAATTATTTCTATTCATATTTTATACAAACCGTGCAGTATTCCAAATTGCCGCGTATTTGTGTGCAAGTTTGAGAAACCGCGGAACACCGAAATTTCGCCACCGGGAGCGCCACTGCGGAGTCGCTAGTTTCGTGAAACGTACTTGTAGGATGACTATGTAAAAACGTCAAAAGACCATGTTTTTTTGGTAACTGATATTAGATATCCGATTTCTTCATTAATCATCAAAAAACTAACACAGTTCCATTTTATTTACCATCAAATTCCGCCAGTGCGCGTTCTAAACTTTATTTGTGTAATGGCAGTAGGCTCTCTCAATCGGGAATCTACGAGTTCCTTCACAAATGAAACAATACATTATTGTTTTGAAAAACGATCGAGATTCAGAATTGTAACATACTTGTAAACTGACGTTTTTTTTTTTGCAATCTTGATTATACAAAAAAAAATATTCACGAAATTAAATTTTCAACAACCAGGTCGGATTTAAACCGCACGATGGGTAGTGACTTTGACAAAAAATTGATTTTATAAATTTGGGGCCAATGACGGTAGTAGACCGAGAAATATACATTATATGTAGATCGTATAGTGTTTAAAGTTCCGGACTTCTAACTACACAACTAGTGTGAAAGAACTTAAAACACGAAATGTCAACGTTTCAACGAACACCAATCCGAGGGGTTGTACCTCCTAATATAACACAATATTTTAAGAGCCGCGTTCAATTTTGTACCGCACGTCGTGTTAGTTTTCGATTTCCGTATTTCATTGTGAGCACACCGCCGAGCCTATAATATGGCCAACGTATAAACAATATATTAACAGTAGGTATAATAAAAGTGAAAAGAAAAAACACGATAGTTTTACGCCCCGCATGACAGCTGCGCGGTCCCGGTTTAATACGATATTATTATACCTAGGGAAACATATTATTATTATTACAGAACACGTTATCCGATAGTGTTCGTCTATATTATATTTTATTTTATGGCGATTTTGACGATTCGTACAGTTTTTAAGCCGATCCACGCACGCGTTCGGCCGATCCCCTCGCGCCGCGATGAACACCTCCTACAGGTATGAATGTAACTTACTACACGTTTTCCCGCGGCACCACGAACGCGAGTGGTTAAAAGCCGAACGGTATAATAATATTGCGACAATGAAAACGCAAGCAACTATATATAGAAGCAGTCGAATACTTCTCCCAATCCGTTGACGACGAACGTTGCATTATACTATAGTGATACGACAACATGTTGGTCGAAACGGACGACCAAACTCGACGAAATCAAAATGTTTGTACAGCCTCCACCACCAGATTGCTCTCCAGAAGACCGATTGTAAATCGTTTCGGAATAGGAGGCCACACTTCACTTACACACCGTCATCTAATGACGTTAAGAGACGATCCACCCGAACGCCGCACTAGGGCCGGATTTATACTTTAGGGGGCCCTAAGCATTTTTTGTAAGGGGGCCCTTTATAAAAACGATTTAACCGTAAAACTGAGAATAAGAGATTCTTGAAAATAACATTTTTCATGAACCAAATGAACGTGCAATTGAAAATATTATAGTATTCGTTAATTTTTATTAAACAAGTATAATTTTACTCATACATATATCAAATGGAACATATAATACTATAAGTTATGATATTTTATTGATACATTGGGGGCCCCGATCAAACTGGGGCCCCAAGCGACTGCTTACTTTGCTTATGCCTAAATCCGGCCCTGCGCCGCACCCGTGGTGTCCAACTAACTGTCAAGCACAAACTCGCCGAATGTAGAAATCATCAAAAACATCGTGAGGAACAATAACCGTCTCATCATCAGGAAATTCTCAGTCCTACCGCAAACGTTGATTTAATATGTATGTTTTTTTTTTTTTGAAAAAAAATCCAATCCGTATAACAAAACGTAAACTTTATGATTTTAAGTCCATACGTATATTATTATTATCATCTTGTCTAATACTAAGTAAAATATATGTACCGTCAGACCAACGGCCTGAGCTGCCGCGGTCTTTTTTATGTTCAAAAAAAAAAAAACCGCAAGTAATATAATCAAGGCTGGCCGTCATATTGACGCGTTAAAAAAAGTTAAATTGATTTTAATTAACGAACTTGTCAACTTATTTTTTTTTTGTTAAATTTTAACTTATCCTTTAATAATATAACTTATAAGTTAGGTAATTTTTTTTCTAAATATTTAAAGAAAAAAAGTATAGCGAGAAGAAGAACGTTTTTTCCCGAAACGGAAGAAACGTCATACCGATATAGGGTACATACAAAACAATGTAAATGAGTCGAGTTAAAAACATTGACTTTTAACTTAACTTGATTTTTAGTTTTTTTCAATTAACCAACGGTTAGGTTAGGTTGTTAAAGTGGTTAACTTGACCGGCCTTGAACACAATATGTATTATTTTACATTATTCAGCGCTCCGGCGCCAAAACAAACGGCAAAATATTTTTAAACTTGAATTTTTTTTGAAATTTTCGAACGAACAAATAATAATATTATATACGTTACACTTTTACCTTGTCGCGAGTTTCTTACCCGTTTTTTATACCACGACGTATTTGTAAATTAAATTATAATTATTATACTTATATAATTATATTTAATGTAAATTAAATTAAAAATTTGTATTTGTAAACAAATAGTTACATTTTTTAGATCGGATACGATAAAATGTTCCAATAATTAAAATCGCTAATTATTTTTTTAAACATATTTAACTCCCTTAATTTATTTTAAAATACATCTGCAACTGCTTTCCGCCTATATAGGTTCAGGATGTCGAATCCTAAAATAAAATTGAAAAGTCCAATATGAAAATATTTGCGATCTACTTGCGAACCGACGTAGACTTTTCAGATTTACAAAGATGCTTGTATTTTATAAATGATGATTAAAACACCGGTCTGTTCAGTATAAAATATATTGCACGTTTTTATAATACGGGAATCAAAATTAAAAGAGATTGGTTACAATTAATCAAAGCTGTATGAATGTTTTTTTTTTTTTTACATTTATCGTTGATAACTTGTTTGTGTATTAAAATATGAGGAACCTCGTCGCTTTTACAGAACGCTTAAGGGCAGAGTTGTACCTACAGATGGCGCGACAGGAACGTTATGTTAATAATTGAAGATTAATGCAAAAATAAAAAAAAGCCGGGATCACTCTAGGTCGCGTGGGTATACACTTTGACGGACTACGCTTTGGGTGGTCACTAGTTTAGAAGTCGTGGTTTAAAAAACGCATTATTATGTATCAGAAAGCAACGATGATTGCCTTCGAAAATACGATTCTTAGCGAGCTCAGTCGTCTAGTGTACGTTCTGGAAAAAAACAAATTAAAAAATGAACACGGTCCAAAAATTACAAACATCCACGTATAGAGAATATTAGTTTAAATAACGTGTGAAAATTTCAAACCATTTGGACCGTTATTCGAGGAGTTAATACGATTTTAGTATCGATTGCATATGATAGTGCGCGTAATATTTCATTGTGATAACCAAATTGCAACGTTTTTCAACTCTTTTTTCGTACGCGTTCGGAGTGTATTGGACGGTTTTTTTTTACATAACATATTTCAATTCTTAAATAACGAATTTGTGTGAGGTACACAAATTTATTTCTTAAAATAAGTCAAAGGTATGACCAATTTTTGAGACCATTTCCCAACTTTGAACGACTGAAAAAAAAAATGTGGGTACAGATTTTCGAAATTTTATAGGTATCTTATGTGTATATTTGTTTTTAATCTTGTGTTAAAGTTTCAAAACTTTTTCTCGAAAATTTTAAGGCACTATATTTGGCTCAAAAATTATCAAAATTACTCGAAACTCGGACCAAGCTTGTATTTTATTTATTTCAATATTTTCTAAAAGTTTCAGCTAGTTCCGTCAATTATTTTGGAAATTATGACCGAAAAACGTTTGCCGTGATTTTTAACATTTTTGTTCAAATTTCGTAACAAATTTTCTAAAAGGTTTTAGTATTGTGAGCGACGTTTGCACTACACCAACTCGCTGCAGTGGCGTGTTCGAAGCGGGGCGTTTGCCATCGTCAATGTTACCTATTTTATTTTCTCTTAAATTTTCATTTTATTTTTATAAGTCTCGCAAGACAGAATATATTTGATGAATTTACGTTTCGATGCTCGGAGCAATAGAAAGTATTTTTGCGTAACTCATCTTTTGCAGGTACGGTCCAGTAAAGTATCCGGTAAAGTATATTGTACTGAAAAATATATGAATCTGCATTCGATAAAGTTTAAACACAATTGAAACATTTTGAATAGCATGAGTTAGGTATCGTCTATAAAAAAAAAAACTATTGTCTCAATATTTAACAGTTATTTTCACTTCATCCTCGGTTCACTCGTTTTTGTTTTCTTTCCAATTATATTGTTATTTATGCTGTTGGTTTTTTTTTTACTAATCGATAATCCGTCTTCAACACTTTTTTCTAGTTTGATTTTAGGAACCCTTTGACATTTTGGCTCTTGGTATAGTTTACACCATGACGGAATACAAAAAAACCCGTATCATCGTAATATCGTCATATTATTATTGCGTTCGTTGCACATCTTGCTGCATATAATACGAGTTTTTAGAGGGTTTTTTAACCACTGTTGTTTATCGTTATTATTAATTTTTTTTTTTTTTGTTAACTATCACGATATTATTTTGTCATGCAGCGTTTATCGCGCTGTGTTTCGAACGAACAAAATACACACGTATAATACTACGCCGTGGCATAACAATACATAAAGTCGACCGGTTCTTGCGTTTAGCGAGTTTATTTTTTTGTTAACCGTTTGAGTTATTTCTGTAGAGAAAATTTTTTTTTGAAAACTACCGTTACAGTCTATTATAAGCAGCCGGTGTATGTAGTTTGTAACGCGTCAAGTAGTCAAGAAAATACGATAAAAACGTTTCGGAAAGATATATAGGAAAAAATGGTCTCGCCGCGTGAATTGAAACAATGGCGAACCACACAATCGACGCGTCAAATTCGTTCATTCTGCGTGCGATTTCTCGCCGTATCGGTCCGATTTTTAATAACAATAATTGTCGTCGTTGAAAATTGATTAATTTTTCGGTATTTTTTTACGAGATAAAAAAACAGCTGTTGTTTACCCATCCCGTAAATTGTAAGTACGACAATGTTCGTAACGACACGTCGTCGTCGCGCGATACCCCCGGCCGAATGTGCCGAATGTGGGGCGCTTTATAAAATACGGACACACAGGCGCGCGACGTATGACGTCAAAGGGCCGAAAAATGGTCGCGGCACGCGCGCGCGACGGCCCGCGGGGTTCGTGCGCGTGACCTTGCCCCGCATGTCTGGCGCGCCGCGGCGGTCATGATTTTTCTTTTTTTTTTCCGCCCCCGCGAAAAGGGGATGAAATATCACACCCACGCGACGATCGAAACACACAGGCTGCGCCGGTATTAGATGTATAACGGTAACGACGACGGCGGCGTTATTTTTTCGGGAAAAAAATAAAACAACTCGCGTTCTGCGTGTGTGACCTGTGCGCGGTGCAACGCGAATAAAGGGCCACACACGAGTCGCGATTAAGTCGAGACGTTGATCGGCCCGTCGTCACGACGTTAGCTTTCGCATACAACTATCGATTTTTTAACGTCCGTTATAGAAATCTCTACGAAATTGCGAGATTTCGAATAGAAATAAGAGAGAGAGAAAATTTTCTCGGAAAGAAAGAAATGTCGTTACAGTAGGTACCCACGGTAAACCACACGCGATTAAAAAATCCGAACTGTGCGTGTGTATTGACTCCGTTTGAGTCGAGTTAATTTTTTTCTTACAGTTTTATTTATTTTTCGTTTGACGAGTTTAAAAAAATGAAAAAAAAAAAATTGACTTTTAGCTTTTTCAACGAACTTCTTAACTTGAGTTTAGAAAAGTTGTTGACTCGCCCAGCCTTGAATATAGTTTTGCAGTCGGTCGATTTTTTTTTTTTCCAGTCCCTTTAAGTAAGTAACTTTTTAGAAACACTACAATAAATTTGAAATATTAGTATACCTTGTTTGTCATCTATAAATACGAGCGTAACTTTTCAAAAAAAGTTCGATATTATTCTGTTCGAATTACCTCATTAACTTACCTTTTTTTTTTTTCGTCAACTCAATCGGTTAAATTTTCGTGAAAAAATTTCGTGTCAACTTTAAGTTGGTTTGTAATAATTTAAAATTGTTTTTTTAAAAACAAGTATTGCTAAGAAGAGAAATCCGAAAAAACATTTTTAAAACGTCCATACTATGGTACGAAAATCACGTGAATCAAAAATACGAATAATTTGTTTGCTTTTGATTTGATAAATTATAAAATAATTAACTTTTAACCTAACTTAACGTTTTGGTTTTTCAAATTGACGAGTTCAAAGAAGTCGTCAACTCGCCTAGTCTTGCTGTTGTGACAATTTTTTGATTTCTACCGGAGTTTTTTCCAGTCGTCTCCATACTCTAATAAACCAGAAAATGGTAACCAATATATATATAAATACTTCGTTGACAGCTGTAATTACGAATTTTTAATTTTTTTAGTCATTATATTTCTATACGATGCGTTTGTTCAAATTTCTTGCGTTATAATTTTTACGCGACTAAATGTGCATTAATTAAAATTTCTCGATAAAGACATATTGTATAAACAGAAAAAAAGTTCCTAGAAAACAATGTTTAATATTATTTTCAACGTACGAAAAATCGTAGTTTCTTATAATAAATGTACGTTACGATTTACACACAGGTAACCTAAAACGGGTTTGGATTAGTTTAGTTTTCACTAAATATTTTTTTTCAAGCATCACAATTGATGTAATGAGCACTACACTAAAAATAATTACTTGCTGATTAAAAATTGTTGTACTAATATTTTTAAATTTTTACAAACGAATTAATATACAGTACCGTGCTCGTGTTGATTAATTGTATAATAGTTAAATAAATAATTGTAGAAACTATTCGCAAAAGTCTCACAAATTTTTAAGACGTGCACAATTCAGTTTCAAATGATTTCACCGTTTTTGGGTAAAATAACCACGTTAATTTGTAGGTATCGGGAAGACTTTGTCAGGTTGAAACTTTTGCAGGTGTAAACTTGATGCAACTTGATTTTTTAACCAAATCGTAATTCTACGTATCATTTTCGTTTACATACGCGTTCCGACATTGAACATTTTGTAGCATAAAACGGCGTGTTTAGGGAAAAATATTTACTCGAAAAATACAATTTCAAAATTTCAGTACGGCGTCACGAACAACATTTTTTACATAGTAATTTTAGGGAAAACACCAAAGCACAAAATTCCAATAGCGCTCGAAAAGAATAATAGTTACTTCGTTCAAATGATTTGATCGATGTACGAAATAATTGTAGTGCGTTCTTCAAACAAAAGTGTATCGCAGACGCGAGTACACTTTGAAATGTTCACGTATTACTTTTATAGCGATTTTTAAATTTCATCGGTAAACTCGTCAAACTCTTATTATAATAATGACGCGTATGAATTTCAAGTTGAACGGAGCGATCCCGACGTTTTTCGCGCTCGTAACTCAAAGATTGATTCAAAATAAAAACGCTTCAAATAGTAACCACGGAAAAGAAAAAAACCACATCGCTACCGCTCGGAATCGTGTAATCGCTGCTGGTGGGCGATAAAAATAAAAATAAAAAATTAAACATCGGCCCTAAAAAGTATTGCGCGCGTGCCGCCGCGACCAAAACCGGGGGGCGCGTGCGGCGGGAATAAAATCGATAACGCGACGTGCAGGAGCGTCACGACGGGCGTAATGACTCGCGGGTGGGTGGTGGGAGGGGTGGGAAACGGCGGCGGCGGCGTCCAGACCTGCAGATGCATATTTTTGTGCTCTGGCGGCAGGTGGTGGTTCGCGTATTATTTACGCGTGCAGTACCGTGCACAATACACCGTATCGATACCGCCGCTCGTATGCTTAAAACCGCGCACGTAAAACTGTTACGGCGATGTAAAAAAAAATAATATCGCACAGGTATTCTCGTGTACGAGGGGCTCAAAACACGACCCCCGTCCACCGACACCGTACGTACCGGCGGCGGCAGAGGGATGCCCCCTTTTTTTTTCTTTTTTTTACCAACGCTCGGCGCGCGCGTGCGAAAACCCGAATGATTCAATCACTGCGCGCGCGCGCCGCCGCCAAACACCCTCCGCCGTCTCCGGGCGCAGGTGACCACCGGAATCGCGCGACGTCGCCGTACGCGCGCTTGTGCCGCCGGTGCGTTTCGTTGAAGTCTGCAGCTGCGGCGCGGAACAATACCGGCGCGGCGGCATACCACCGGGCCCGGGCGGCACGTACCCGGGACGGCGGGACGGGTCCGCGGGACGGGGCCGAACAGCAGCAGCACGCGCCGTCGCCGTTATTTACTAATAATAATAACGCACGGCCCGCGCCCCCGTCGCTGCAGCAGATGTCGCGCGCGGGATGCTGCAGACGGCGGTAACGCAATGCACCTCTAGTCGCGCGGCGCGCACTTTGCGATAATAGCCGCCGAACATTAATTTTGTACATCGAGTTATTATTGTTATTAGTTATAATGTCGTATTGTACGATATTATTATTGTTGTTGTTGTTGTTGTTGTCGTGTTGTTCCGCGACATTTGACGCGGTCCGTTGTTTTTTTATTTTTTGCGCCCTACACACACGTTGTAACGTTGCCGGGTTCGAACAAAGACAAAAAAAAATAATAAAAAAGTTAAGATCGCGCGGGGCTGCGTTTGTGTCGATTGAAAGAACACAGAGTCAAAAAAAATTAAAATAAAAACAATATAAATAAAACGATTTTCACGTTTTTCGATCGCGTGCAGGTACGTTTTATTTTTTTTTCTCTATACGAAGACCTCTTAGTTTTAACATTTTCATTTAGGCACGTTAAATTAACAAAAAAATTACGGACAAAGTTTACGACAAGTCGACGAGTACGATTGTTAATGGTATAGACCTAATTATATGACTTTTAACGAGTAGCGGTGGTGGTGACGCCCGATTACAGCCGAGAATAGTTTCAATGGCCGTGCAAAATCAATACCCGCTCGGAACAACCAATTCCGTCGAATTTTCAAATGTAAATCGTTTTTGTAACGTATACAATAATAATATTGTCCGTTTTTGCTATTTTTTTACGCGTAGAACATTAACAATATTTCATGTAAATTATTGCTGGTTCGTCCACAACGTTAAAAATAATGCCAAAAAAATCACAATCAAGGATATACGAGTATATAAGTACAAAATGACGTTTTTCACAACAAAACGAATCGGCGCGACTAAAAATCCAATCGTACAATAATAATACATAACAATTTACCGATCCCAAGTGACGTAACGTGACGTTACGTGACGTTTCTTGATATAATCACACAAGCTTTGAACCATTTTCGGAACAAAAATTGGAAAAATACAATCTCAGTTGTTGTATCGGGAAATCCACGATCGACTAATACTAACCGAATTGAAAAAAAGTTGTCTAAGCTATTGCCCAGCCTTGATTGTACGGCGTGTATCTCCAAGATATTACAAATTTTATTTGGTACATTTAGAGAACATTTTTTTGTTTTCAATGATATTTTTGGACGTTTCGAGTTATTTTAGCGTTTTCAGCCGTCTTTTTTAATGAAAAACAGTATTATTTTATTATACTATCAGAACCGGGACGTTAAAGCATTCGCATATTTTTTATGGAAGCGCTTGACAGATATCAGAGTTCACACTGTTCGGACGAGATCTCGTTTTTAAAACTTTGTTTAACATCATATTTCGTGACTATTTCTTAGGTGATATCATTGTCGTACGATTGTGCAATTTTAAACGCTGTAAAATCCCAGCTCTGATTACGACGTACGAAAAATAATAACGACAATACGGTTCGCCTGCAGCTATTCGGCACGTGGGGACGTTTATCACCGGGGTGGATCGGCGGATTCGCGCGAGACGTCTCGTCGTCGCGGCGTCGAGATTTTCGTGCCAACAACAGGTGTCCCGTAGCGACAAAAGACGCGTGTATTTTACACGACGTGCACCTGGTGCAGAATGCAAAATCCGAATACGTCCCGGTTTTGAGGGTAGAACGGTGCACCCCGGGGGCGGGGGGTGTGTGGGAGGTTGGGCAGCACGCGTCTAGAGCGAATATTATTGAATTCGGTTTTTTTTCACCCTCGACGATTCCCGATCGTCACATAAATACACAATATTATGCGCCGGACTTTTTAGCGCGACAAGTATTTTTTTGAGGTCCCAAAAATTTTTTTTCAAACGCCCAATCGTACACGTCCGAAGAGAGAAAAAAGTTAAAAACTCAACAGCACCTTTCCTCGTTTACTAAATTTAAATTCTTTAATTTAGTAGGGGCAGGCCAATGCAAATGATACACAAAACAATATTTCGTTTTTTTTTCTCGTATTACCTATTTCCCGAGGGTGGTAAAAAGCTCGAAATTCGTAGAGTAAAATTCGGCATCCGGAGTGCCCCTTTCGTCGAACCCCACCCCGGAACTTAAATGTAAAAACGACGCAAGTAGATTTTTGTTCAAAGCATATCGAGGAGTGCTGCAGTGTATTATTTACGTATTATATTGTGACGGACGGATTTGGACGTCGTTTTATCGCCGATTCTCGAGTTGAAAAATAAAACATTTCTTCAAAACCGCTTTGAAATCGTCTAAACTGTACAATGTTACCGCGGCAATGAAGTGTCGAATCCGCGGTATTCTCTATAAAACACCAAAAATGGCCAAGATAGTGTAAAATTTATACATTTAAAGAATGCCTCATTATTGTATATTATACTACGCGTTAAGTGAGAGAAAAACGCAACTCAAAATCGGGTTTTCTTGAAGATTGTATATTATATACGAGATATACCTAAATAAAATGATTATATTATGCTTATTCACATCGCAGTTTTCTAAAAACTATTTTGGAGGTAGTTATATTTTATGAGTTACAAATATTTTATTACACGTTTAAATGATAATATTAATATTATTTTTTTTTCTCGACCTTTTAAAAAAACAATCTATTAATTAAATATTTTGATCCTGTCGTCTACTTCGGCGTAAATCGGACTCATTTCTCGAATGTAAATTCGTAAAGCATCGGTTTCCGTGATATCTGAAAATGAAACAGTAAAATTAGAAATCAACACTATATTATCGCAGTGTACACACGTGTGTAAAAAAAAAAACAACAAACTACTAAAATTTGTTCCAATATTAAGATATTTTATTATTTCAAAAAGAAAGAGCTTCCATGTTAGACGGTGGGTACTTTTTTTTTTGTCTTAAGGAGTATGCACTTGAGGTGGTCCCGTTTCAACTTAAAGAAAATATTTCACCACCTCAAAGGGTGGAAAATCGAGGGATGATACTTTATCCACGCTCCGTTAACTGATTTTTAACTAACTTAAAAAAATTTGAGATTCTATTGTTCTATACCTAATCTAACCTTATCGTATAGATATTATAGAGGGTTAGAACGTAATTTTTACCCTCCATGACAATACAGCTTAGCGCTGTTACGGTAACAAACAAATATTTTCGGTAATCACCGCGGGTTTCTCACGCGTTAGTTTTATTTATTTTTTTTTTTTTTTTGCATGTTTGTTGTTATAATTCATTAAAATATACCAAATATAAAATCAATATTATTATTACGTCCCGCTAAGAACGATAAAATAAATACAAATATTAGAAAACGCACTTAGTTCCACGAGGTCGGTCAACCCGTTCTTGATCATCGTGAACCCGTCGCCGCCGTTAGCGATGTACTTGGACAGGATTATCCGGTACGGTCTGTCTAGATCGATGGGCTCGAACGTCGGCACCGAACACGCTGAGCAGCGAACCGCCACGGATCGTACTCGCGACCCGACCGTTTTTTTCATGTCGTATGCGACACGCAGACCTATAAATCAAAACAGTATGAAAAACGCGTAGAAAAAAAAAAAAATTATCAAAAAAAAAAAAATCAAATTGTGTATAACCCACTGGAGGAGGTATATTAGTAGATTCTGAGTGGAACAAAGATGCGTGTTGTTTTAACAAAACAGTTTATTTTTTTTGTAAACAAATTTTCACGTATAGCTGCGGTCGAATCTCATTAAATATCATACTGCGAAAAAAAATGGGACAGAGAATCGAACGGTACATCAGTTTGAAACGTATTTTTAATTTTATAACATGAGCGTCAGTGAGCTTTTTTTGAAATTTTCAAAAATGATCGGAACGAGCTGAAACTTTTACATATTATTCAAATAGGTATTTACGCGATCTTTACGCATATCCCATGTATACGATACCACAAATGTAATAGATGATTGGATTTATTTGAAGTGATTTTTTGAATCGTTGATTTTTTTTTTTTTTTAGTTACGATCCTAAAACGAACCTAGAAATTTTTACACGTCTTTTGGAAGGGTAAAATTATACTATTATAACACGAAGAAAATCAAGGATTAATCTCTTAAAATGTTTACACCTTACTGGAATAGATCAATTTATTTATATTGTCATAAAAGTTTGAACTACACACAAAACTTTAAACATTTTGAACCATTGTTGCAGTATTAGACTCACAGAGTTTAAAAGCCCAGAGTCGTGATTTGTGTAAGCGAAAAAGAAAAATTGCTAAATTCAAAGAAATCCTATTTATACATAGTTATTATTATTCTCTATAAAATTGGGTGATATTAAATTTTCCGAAAGAATGAATACGAATTTTTTTTGTTTGTTTTTCAATAATCCCAAACAAATTATTTTTATTCTATGTTTATTATTTTTTGTTATCTCTTACCGGCCACTTGAACGAATCCTCCGTAAATGTTCTTTTCGGGGATCGCGCAATCCTTGTATCCGGACAAGGACGCACTGTGTTCCAACGTTTTTAAAAGAATCGATCCGTTTATAGTGACTTTGTACAATTCAGTATTATATGGTAGCACACGCCTAATATCGTCGGTGTATATTTTACCTGAAATTACCATGTTAAGGAAAAACAAACACACATAATTATTATTAGCACAATAATATATAACGATCCCGTTTTTAGGATTGTTATTATTTGTGAAAGTCTTTAAAGCATATACTGTTATATCTAAAACGGTGGTTTGAGAGATAAATTATTTATTAATATTCTCTAAAGTATGTTTGGCAATACACCACTCCTAATATCTTTCTAAAATGGAAATAAACTCATAAGTGATGATCGACGCACTTCAAGATTGATTTTTATGGTCGCCTCTTTAGTCGAGAAAATATCGTATTTTCTTGACAAAACCAAAAATTTACCAGCAAATTTCACAACTCGTCAGTTTCCGGCGCGGTACAACCAAATACGTTTTACGGAATCTTTTGTAAAACTATACTACACGTTGGTACTGCTATAACGGAAAAGTGCTGCAGTTAATATCGAAGATCTCTGTGTTATGTTACGGCTATAGAAATTTGTTCAAACTCAAATGGCATCCGTTTGTACTTCAAAATGCAACCGATTTTGAAACATGTAAACAGTTATAGATAACCCGACTTGAAATTTGTAAATTCGAAAACGAAAAACTAGAGCGTTATTCGGTCATTACATATTTTTCATGTCATTACCATATGCGCGATTCGGTTTTTCTAAAAAAATATACAGCCGTGTTTTATATAATCTGTGCACATTGTGAAAGAGCGCACTCTGGAATTCACGGACGTACCCGAACCAAATGTTTAAACATACTTTAGTCCGGTTGAGACCTAATTTTTTTTCCCCACTACAATAATGAATCACTTACCCTGATTTTTGTCATTGTCTATCGAACTTTTAATGCCACTGCTTAAAATGATGGCCACAGCAGCATCAGTCCAACCGGTCCCGTTCGACTTGTTCTTTATGAAGTTTTGCAGATTCTGTAAAACAGTGGGTACCAACACAAGAGATCAAGATTTGGCCTTAACTGATCTTTCTTTTACTGATTTCTTTCAATTTTATTCTAAAACTAACACGATCAATAACATATGAAAAATATGCATTAAATATGATAGGTATGTTCCAACATGAAGTCCAGTTTCTGTTCGCAAAATGTATACATGTAGGTACACTTACGAAACGAATCATAGAATCGGCGATCATGTCAGCCAGATTGGTCTCCACGCATTTGCAATCGCCGTCCAAAAACACTCTCGTCTCGCCGACTAGCAACTTCTTTCCTTGTTTTTCGGCCAAAAGTTTTTTATAGTGATCGATTTTTTTCAAAGTTGTTACGTCTAAAACAAGCGTGATTTTCAAAAATTATAATATAACAATCGATCATGTGACGTGTACATATATATATATCATTTGCTTATTGTAGATTATAATATAGATGATTTTAGTCGCGAAGCCTTTTTTTATAAGAGGACTTTTGATAAGAGTCCGTGACCATAACAAAAACCCGAAACTCTATTGCTTTCTGCAGCTGAAATATTGTTTTCCACTCTGAATCAGTCTAATACAGCAGGATATACAATACGAATAGTGTTATTTAGTTTTATGCATACTAATCAATATTTCTTAAAACTTAATGTTCAATAGGTACTTTAGTTACAGCTGATATATATATTTCGAGATGTTAATTAAAGTAGCTAAAATGGTAAATTTGAAAATGAAATGCAAGAAGTCTTAAAAAAATTTAGTATCGTTATCGTTAATGTTTTTTTTTTTTTTTTTTATTTTAATTATTATTATTATTTGTGAAAGTCTTCAAAGTATATACTGTTATATCTAAAACGATGGTTTGAGAGATAAATTATAATAATATTCTCTAAATTAAGTTTGGCAATACACCACTCCTAATATCTTTCTGAAATGGGACTAAACTCATTAGTGATGATCGACGAACTTCAAAATATCATATTTTCTATACCTAACTTGTGGATTTTATTGAATTTTTAAATCTTGAATCGAAAGTATAAAGTTTTAAAACCAGAAAAATATAAGGATTGAAGTATTTTCAAAACGATTTGAAATTTTTTACTGATCTGCTTCTTTACAGTTATAAGTTAAGATTTATTAAGTTTTTGTGGGAGGGCTATTTATTTATTTTTTTTTTTGCAAATAAGGGCTATTACTTTGAAGAGTAATAAAATATTTTGGGAGGTTAAGCCCCCTAAGCGTCCTCCCAATCTCCACCCATGGTTATTAATCATATATGTAAGAAAATTTTAAGTTTCTTAAGATTTGTTTTCAGTTTGTTTATACAGTTACACGACAGTATGATATATTGTTTAATAAAGTTTGTAAAAAGCTAGTTGTCCGCACATTTTACAAATTTTTTGCAACTCTCAAAATTCGGATATTTATACCTGTTATCACATGTAGATACAATGACTTTTAAAACATCGAAATAATATTCCTATAATTGAAGTATCGGAACAAACATTTCTATAAACGGAGTGTTTACAGAAATATTCACTAAAATAGGATACGCACATCAAACCTAAAATAAAGCTGAAATTCCGTGATATTCCGTTTTTTTTTTTTTTTTCCGCCACATTTGATTAACTACATTTATAGTGATTCTCGTCAATTTAAAAATACTTTAATCCTGCTTATTGTTTTACCCTGGGCGATGTTGTGGTCCAACAGAACTGGTCCGCCGACGGCGCTGATCAGACGTTTTTTACCGTCAAAAGTCAACACCAACTTTCCCAAGTATTTAGCGAACGCGTACGCTGTGACGACCGGCACGATTTGTTCGCCTCTTCTTTCCAAAATCGGGTACGGTCCTACCGGACTTTCGACGTCTTGTGGCGGTCCTGCGAAGGTAATTTTTAACTTTTTTAACCGACTACGGTATCTTTTCGAAGCGCTATGGACCGGTCGAAAAACTCGACACCAGCGAATACATGAAATAAGATCATTTAATAAAATTAAGGAACTTTTGAGAGATGAGGATATTATCATACAAATACTTATAAGAAGAAAAATGAGCCCGAGTGTGGAGATCGATGAACCCAATAAGAATCTCCGGATATTTGGGGTGGATAACCCGGAGGACTGGGCAAATGAATATAGGAGACTGCATGATGGGGCAGTAATGGACCTTAATGGACTGTAAAAATTTAAGAAGAAGAAGAAGAAGATGATGATGATGAAGAGAAAAAGAATTAATAAAAATACGTAGAAATTGTAAAAAAAAAAACTACAGAGGTCGGCAAACGAGCGTCTTATGTGAACGGTGCCCATAAAAGCAAAAAAAAAAGAAGTGGTTTTCGTGCAAAATATACTACCACCATCAGTGTCATCTTAAGACCATAAAAATATTGTGTTTGAAAAAACAATTAAAGAGAACTAATACGAGTGTAAAAGTGTATATGAATTTTACCATTTTTTTTTTTTTTTTTTGTTCATAATTATTAAGACATAATATATGAAACGAAATCATGGTACAAGTAAAAAAAAATATTATTAAAACCCTAGATATTTTCGTCAGGAACAAGATAGTTCAAAAAATGTTGACGGTAAGGTCTGCAAGTAAAACTAGTTCGAAACGAAAAAAATTTACCCCATAGAGTGCAAAGTATCCTTATTTTACGGTTTATTTTTATTATTATGACTACGACGAACCGAAGAGATGTAATTTTTGTTATTTTATTTATTGTTTTTTTCTTTTTTTTTTTTTATAAGAAGCGTTGAAAAAACATCTGTTCGCGACGCAACAGGTGATCTACCGGAATGCGATTTACTCCTACGTACGTCGGCTCAATAATAAGGGTTGATAACCTTTTGTCGTGCGTTATGCGCCTGGTGTTAGGATTTTTCCATTGTTCTCTTCAGATGCGACTGCATCTCAGCAACCGAGACAGACTCCGAATCGTCTGACGAATTTTCGTTTGATGAATATAATAGGGGATTTGACGGAGTAAAAAAATAAAAAAAAAAACTTAAAGAAATCGCTAAACGCATTTTACTGATATCGCAAGTGTTACTGTATATAATATCGTATAATAAATATACCCGGTTGAAAACCCGATGTACTGCAAACTCTCCGGCGAAAACTCCAACGCACGTCAACAAGAAAGGTATCGACGAATGGCATCGTTTATGGAAAGAACAAGCTAACAAACGAATTCAGGGGTGTACATATATGTAATGTGGAGGATCAAAAAAAAAAATTTTGGAATTCAAGTTAATTTTAGTTTAGCACCCGGCCTTGAAAAAAAAACGTTTGGACATTTTTAGAAAACCAATAAACCTCCTTCGAATCGAGCGTATATTTTTATGTTAAAACGGTATAAGGGACTTCCTTTTGTCTTTGAACCAAATGAATTTTTTTTATGAAAGAAAATGAATTTTCTTTTTTCGTAGACAATTATACATACATAATCATACTTTATAAAAATAAAAATAATAGAACTTTTAATACATTTAAAACATTTATATTAATTATGAACGTTTTACTTTCATGTATTACAGACAACAATAAACCAAATTGTAAATGGATTCAAACTAGTCTACTACTACTCAGGTAACAGGTTATAAATTATGACTTGTAATTGCTTTATTTTTTATACTTATGTTTCTTCGGGTTTCAATCATCCAGTTGATTATTTTAAAAAATATATATATTTAAAATGTATGACACAAATGGAATGACGAGACGCAAATTAAGTATGTCAACGTTTCGGGTGGGTAACTAGTTAAAAATTTTTTAGTCGTACGTTAGCAAAAATATTGTTTAGTAATGTTTCGAGAAACTGAAAAGTTTGTGACACAAAAACTGCAAAGATTGTGAAATTTATTATTATAGCTGGGCACACTTCACTCGATTACAAATTATTTAGAACGTTAAATTTACCCATTCCAACTTTGCGTGAAAATGTCAAGCAGTGTGAAGTAATTTTAGAAGTTTAGACTTTTTTGTTGGACCGTGTTTCAAAAAGAAAAATATTCGAAAAACGTCTCGGTCCAAAAATCTATTTTCGAGGGGAAAACATTGGAGTAGTTCTACTACTACGAATAAAAAGAAAAAAAATGGATTGATAAAAAAAAAAAACCGCACATTTTAAAAGAAATAATTCCATCACTGCGGTGAAAATTCAAAAAAGACTTTTACCATAAACAAACGAAAAAAATCACTATTTTTCCCACTCACCGTTGCACAAATACGAATGCGAGTGTCCGCCGACCACCGCGTCTATGCCGTTCACTTCGGCGGCCACTCGTCTGTCCATTTCCAGACCCGAATGGCCCAACGCTATCACTGCGTCCACGCCGGATTTTTTCAACTTTGCCACCTCGGGTTTTACGCTCTGCAATTCGTCGGATACTCTCACCTTTCCCACGTTGTTCACAAACTGTAGCGAAATCGGTACGAAAAAAAAAAAATAATAAAACATAATACGACACCTCATCATATAGAGTATTATACAAAGCGTATGATTACACGATAACATATATATATATATATATATAATTATAAGTATATTAATTATCGTGTAAGAGGATTCAGACATATATAGTAGCTACAGTGAATAGTAAAAGCTGGGCGTGTAAGGCGAGGTCGAGAACAGACTGTCGGTCAAGTCACCAGGTGGAAGCCGGAGTGTGCAAAAGTGCAAAGACCGCTCCAAGACAAACACGGATGGTCCATAGATATGTGGATATGCTGGGCTAAATCCTGAACGGCGAAGAGCTAGGAGCCACGGACAGATGGAAAGAATAGCGGTGGTCGCGACCAAGGACTAAGCCAGGAAAAAGAAAAATCAAAAATTATACATAATATTGCATGTATGATTATTACACAAAGTGGTGTTCGGGGGGAGTCAGTAAAAAAAAAAAATTCGCAAACATTTGAATCTGTTCGGGCTGATCTCGAAATGTCTGGCCGTTAGCGCGCCAGATTGTACCTGTCCCCGCACCTGTCGATCCCCGCCGACTGGTTTCCTTAGTCGATGATTTATCAAGCTGGCAAAATGGTTGGCGCGGACGGTAAACAATAACTGAACGCGAAAAATACGCAAAACGGTCCAAGTTTAACTTAGGATCGAACGCGATTTGATTTATTAAATAACAGTTGCGGTACGAGTTAGTTCCCAAAATTTAACGTTCGTAAACAATACGAATAACAGTGTGTTAGGTAGTATAATATCACGACTAGTCGCATATTATATCCACACGTGTTGGTATACACAATATAAATAATACGCTAGTATATACTCTGACAGTACACCTTCCGGAGCACTATAAGATTGTCATAACTGATCAAATTGATGATTTCAATTTCGCACAGGTCGCGCTAAAAACTAGTCTAATGAAACCAAACTATAAACACCAACCAGCTGGCTAGTAGGGCGATCGTTCACACCTTTTTCCACTTACGTCAAAAACATTTACTCCCAACGCGAAGAAACCGGTGTTAACCCCTTCGCACACGTCAAAAAACTATGATGATACTCGCGATAGTTCATTCCGCCCATTTAATGCAACTGTCAAGAGAAATCACAAATCTAAGGAAGACCGCACGACCCATACGGTGCTCCAGAATGCCCGACGCGCCTGTAACGTCAGATCTTCAACATTTAAATCGAGCGTTTCTTTATTTCACATAAAATCCTCGTACTATTACCAGTTTCAATTTGACTCAAAATTACCCACAGAGGTGAGTTACAATAATATTACACGCGTACATGGGTGAGAGAATACCTCGCCAGTATTTAAGCATGTAGAGGATATCGTATGGTTGTGGTTCGGCGATGACTCTCGATGGTTACCGTTAGTGCAAATGCAAATTTCGCATTAGCTTGCACGATACGGAATGTTCCGATTCATCTCTTTTGTGCGATCAGCTTACGAACGACAATAATTTCAACGCTCAAACTACGAGTATCCAGCAGCGACGATAATTAATGACCACACGGCGTTTGTTAGTTAAACAAAACTAAAACTACGACTGTGTATAGTACGTTATACTTAAAATTTTAACACCGGTATAATTATTAGGAAAATTGTTTAAGCTGTGCACAACAGATAAAACATTATAACAAATACAGTTAATTATTTGATTGATTTATAAATAAATGTTTGAGGTTGTACCTAAGCTTTTTTATCGTATAACATTTTTGTGTCGTATAATAATATATGTATAAATTACCTGTGTGTCCGGAGTTAGGTAACCCACTATTCCTACGGTGTGGTCGCCGACCTCCAACACCGTGGAACGAAGAATGTTGGTCAAACTTGGTTCGTCTCTGGTATCTATGTTCGTGGTCACTATTGGTATAGAACTTATATTTTTGGACTTCAGGAACGGCGCCAATCCTTCCGGGCCGTTATGGAACTCGTGATTTCCCAAACACTAGAAAATGTTTCGAAACAATGTATGCATCACTACATATTCGTATATCAATCCGAACAATGATAGTTGCAAGTGTTAGAAAATTTTTTGGATTCTGAACGTTATTGTTTTTTCAATGAGGTTTTTTTTTTCCTGTGGTGGACACGTTCCCTAGTAGAAAAACTGCTCCAATTTTAACGAATGATAACTTAAAAGATAGATCCGAGATGGTACTTTAATCGAAGCGTTTCGTGAAATTTTGATTATTTTTTAAGTTCTGAGGAAAAAAGAAAACGGCCCAATTTTCAAAATCGCTCCGTTCGAAATTTATATATGTCATTAAGAAGGATTACAAACGAGTTCACTGCTGAAATTTCAATCGATTTCGATAATTTGTGAGGGAGTTATGGACCGTTCAAATTTTCGATTTTGTTATTTTACGGCAGTTATTATTCCATAAAACCTCTAGTTTTTAATCCTCGAAACTTTAATACGATCTAAGCAAGACAGTTTTACATATGTCGTTAAAAAGTTTAGAAAACCGGTTCGCACAATTTTGGTGTTTATAGCCATTTTCGCGTTGTTATTTTGTTGTAAAACTCGTAAAACATTTCCAACGGGGAACGTGTTTTTCACACATCGATTTAGATTTTTTCGATCGCATAACATCCAAAATAAAGATCGGACCAAGCTAGAATTTTTACGTAATACTAAAATAGGAAAGATACAGATTTGACAAGAGTTTTTACTGTTAAATTTGTTTTTACCACGGCGTATACTAGACAACTGAGCTCTCTCAGAATCGTATTTTCGAAGGCGAATGATTCATCGTTACTCTCAGATATTATAAAATAATGCGTTTAAACCATAACTTCTAAACTAGCGACTCGCCCAGTTTTTTTTTTTTAGTTTGTAAATAATCTCTTTTGGTATGTGCAGTATTCAGATGATTTTTTTTTTTTCGCATTTGTATGTGTGCCTACTTGAAACACTTTTTGACTTGACTATCCGTATATTATGTACTTTTTTTTAAAGTATCTCTTACATGACTGAACTATTACAATTATGTATATAATGTTATACAAACAATGAGCACACGAAGTTATTATTAAGTTTGGCTAAACAACGGCTTTTGTATCATACGCGAGCGTATGAATAGCTGGTTCTATATTATATTATACGTACACGTAAATATTGACAGAGATAATTTCTTAAAACGCATATTATATTATTATTATTATTCTAAAAACGGTCGGCTCTTAAAATATTAAAGCAATAATAACCGTCCTGCCTATATATTATACACGAGCGTCACTATTAGCAACGGAAAATAAAACTTAAAAAAGTCCAAAAGCCGTTGTGGAAAAAAAAATACATTTTAGGAAAACAGTCTTCAAGTCCTGCGTTGCCAATATAAACAATACCTAGTACGCGAGCTTACATAATAATTATTATATAGGTAATTAAGCGGGAATATATTACCACCCATTGTTTGATTTCTTTGCTTAAACGGTTCGGCCGAGCTTAATGAGTGTACCTGAAGTCAATACTAAACACAAGGTTTACGACGGTCCTACAATTATTTATTTTTTAGTCGGTAAAGTTTATAAAATCGAAATTTTATTATTTTAAGTTCTTCATCCCACTGGTTTTATAGTTAGAAATCTGTGAATTATAAACGTACAATCTATACATACGGCTTGATTATTATACTGTCGTTGGCCGATTTTCAAAGCTCCGTTGTTTTTTATAGTTATTACGGTTTAAAATTGACCTCGTTGTGGAAAAAAAATTTCATAAACCTTTTTTTTTTATAATCGAAATTTCAAAAAAAAACTCAACGTCAGTGTTCTGGATCGTAATTGTTTTTCAAAAAAACACAAAAATTTAGGGAATTATTGTTTCATTTGTGAAGCAGCTCCCTATTAAGATGGCCTACTGCTATAGAAACACAGTGTAGCAGTGAGCTCCCTGTGGCGGAATTCGATAGTAATACTGTATCGCGGATATTCCCCCTTGAATAATGATCCCTCTTTTTTCATCTAATTGTATGATAATTTTAATTATTTGATTTCATAAAAACGTTTATAGACTTGAAATTCTAGGGCAAGCGTGCCACAACAAATTTTTCCATACAGGGTAAAACTGTAATTTCGAATATTTGTTTATACGCGTTAGGAATAAACTTACGAGTTAAAAACAAAGTAAGACTTAATGCGTATAGTGAACAAAAATCGACAACCCGAGTAGGTGTTGTGGTATAATTAGTGTACCAGTGTTTAAATAAACATAGGTACGTTTTTACCGTTGTTAGTTTTTTTTTCAAAATTTTTACCCCATTCATTTCTTTGCCAACCGGAAAATCAGTAATACGACCAACCAGCTAGCGCGATATTTCAGATAAGTACAACATTTTTATCGCCGCGTGGACATGGAGAAGAAACGTTTATAAACGTTATGTCTAGTATAATATTGAAGTGTTTAAAAAATATTTTAAACCAAGATTGACACGGTGGCGATATTGATGATCTCGACACTTTAGATAGACAATTTTTGAATGCGTGCGGTACGAAATTTTTCAAATTTTAAGCGCTGTAATAAAAGTCCTACGTCCATGTACGATTATTGTTATTATTCTTTTCGGATAATCGATAAATTTTCCACGATGATACTATATAATACAGTCGCTACGCGAGACGGGCGGACTGGAATCAATATTTTTTGTCCGAACATATTTTTCCTACAAAATACTATACGTCCCGGCGGTTACGATAACCAATTTAACACACGACAAAGCACATCGATTTAAGTATACATAATGTATAAAAGTACGTTGCTGACTCGTCAAATTTCGTGTGCGTCTCATGCATATTTTAGTATGTTTATTTGTACGATTACAGCGAGTCCGTTGACCGACGACTCTGTTCGACGCACGTTCTGGGTTGGAAAAAATTTTTACAACCGCATATTATAGATTTTTTTGTACGGTAACGGCAAAAAACAAAAAGCCGGAATCAACTCTCAGTCGCTTGGGTATAGACTGATGCTGTGGGTCACTGTTTTGGAAGGTTCGTAACACAGAAATTGCTTACGAAAATAACGATTCTGAGTGAGTGAACTAGTAGAGAAATAGAGAGAACAAAGAAATCAGTCACAGAGTTTAGTTTAGTTTATTAAATTAAATAACGTGTGAAAATCTCAAACCATTTGGACTATTAGTTTATGTTATTACATTTTCGGTATCAATATGCACAACGATGCGTAATTTTACTGTCACAATCAAAATAACACGTCCGTTTTTATCACCTCTTTTTTTTTTTTTGTACACGTTCGGAAACTATTGGGCGGATTTTTTGAAATTTATTTCATTCAAATAGCAAATTTTGTTTTACATGACACGTTTAATTTTCAAATCTCAAATAACAAATATATGTGCAGAGTTACGATAGTTTTTTTCCCAATAATAGTCAAAGGTATGACAAATTTTTAAAAATTTTCAAACTTTGAACGACTAAATATTAAAATAATTGTAAATACGGATTTAAGAAATTTTCTAGTAACATATGTGTTTACACGTTTCAGGGAAACTTGTATTAAATTTTTTTTAAATTTTTGTGCAAAATTAAATTTTTTATCGAACAAAAATTACAAAAAAAATGAAGTTCTACATCATGTTCAAAAATTTTCGGAATGTCTTGAGATTTGTATCAGAGTTGCATCATACCAATTTTAATGTTATGTGGTTATTTCAGCTTATTCCGATCGTTATTGTGGAAGTTATGTCCAAAAATCTAAATGGATTATGTCAAAAACTCGTTTTAACGTTTTTCCCTTAATTTTTGCTCAGTTTTTTTTACTGTAGCAATTTAATTTTTTCACGCTTAAACCTATGACCCCTCAATGTATCGTCTGTGCTCGCGTCGTACCTATCATTAGAGGTACTGACTTTAAAAAATTGGAGCATTATTGAAGAAGTTATCATGATTACACAGTGGTAATAGAAATAAATAACACACATCACGTGAAAACCAACACATTTTTCGTTACACTTAGTATTCAAAAATAATTATTTTACATAATTTTGATGAATTGTATTAAACTCGTACGAAAATTTCAACAAAATAACGTGCCAAACATCGTGCGACGTACAATATAATATTATGGAAGTCGGGCAAAATAAATATGTACTTAGGCATGCGGCAATGGAATATTGTTACACCGTTACCATTTGTTAACCTAATTGAATATCGATTAGCAGTTCATCGACGTAATACCGTTTCGATATGTTAATTGGAGTGTTTATATTATTGATTGGTTTTTTTTTTTTTTTAATCACAAACTATTTGAATAATTTATTATTCATTTCTCATAAACGCGTGACAGTAAATTTGTTGTGTGTTACCTACTCGTATTATATCACCTTGAAACGCAGTGCGTTCTCGTTTTGGTTCTCGCGACCAAAATACGACCGTATTTAGCGGAGCTCACGGCAATAATTAAAAATAAATTTTCAGTAGCGCCCACGCCTTATATATAACAGTCAAAAATGATGAAAATTTGTATTTATAAAATTATAATACTATATTATTATTAAACAAACGTCGTAAGGAATCGGCCGCGTAACAATATCCAAATGGAATCTAAACGTTGCCACTTAAAAAACGTCGGCTTGTAACGTACCCACGCGTCAAAATGTCACGATACTAATTCGAAGCGACACTTTCAAATTTAACCACCGAATTACTTTGCTGGAAACGCGCTATACCTACCGTTAATAAATACTCCGGAGTCTGCTATTAAATCCCATCAGCGTTTTGAGCAAAAATTTTTACTAAAATTCCCGGGACATTCCTTAACAAACTGTTGTATCGCTAATTTTACAAAAGCAAACGCTTTCGATTTAGAATTGAACCGATCGAGTACGACTTAAATCCGTGCTGACAAAAAGTCCGTCCGCCTTATCTGCATTTCCTGTGTATACGTACTACCAGACGACAGTGCGGAAAAACGCCAGTCGCGACCTTCAAAACAGTAAGAATTGATTATTTTCTTGTGCCCAAAGAAAACGTTTAAAACACGCGAGTGTCGTCCGCGCTGATTAGCTTCTGTTACGCGTAAATAATGTAGGTTTTTTTTGAAAATTATAATAATTCACGGACGAAAATATTGTACGGTTTTGAAACTCTCGGAAAAATGTTGAAAACCTATATCGTATAGTTTCTTCCGGCCCAAAACTCGAGGCGAAGTAACGGCCCACCAAGATCCCGGTAACCCGCTGGTTCCGGGCCTGCGCCGCGTCGTCGTATCGAAAGTTTCCGTTTTTTCGGGGGATTGCTTTTGCTTCGCTCACAAGCTGTTTTCTAGCTTGTGATCAGACCAGGATTCATAGTAGACTCATTTAACCGCCCAATGTACATATATAGTAGTTCCGCCCCCTGGATCGTCGCGTTTTTTATCATATCTAGATAAATTAAAAAAACGGTCGTCAACGTTTCTATCTGGGACGAATTATTTGCGAAATCAATCCGGATAAATTTGTAAAAAAAAATTTATTTTCGGAGCATATATGACCCGTACATAAATGTTTTCGATACAATTAAAACGACATTTCCGCGGTCGAAAAACCATTTCGGTTCGGTTGTCTAGATGAAAAAAAACAATAAAAAAACCGCCGCTCTTCTTCGTCTTACTTGAAATTGTCCTATCCGCGTCGTTGGCGAGTTTTCTCGACCGACCGCGCGTCAATTTTATCTACAGATTAACTATTATATAACTGATTATTTCGCCTCGTACCATGGCGTCCACGCCGAGACCGCCTACGAAGTCGGCCACCGGCTCCCAGCCGAGCTCGTCGTAGTACGGCGTGCCGTGGAACGAGTCGCCGGCCACCAGATAGACGGACGCCGAGCCGTCCGCGCGCGCCCGGGCCCGTTCCGCGTCTAGGGCCGCGCGCAGCCTCGCGAACCCGCCGGCGCACCGGCCCCGGTCGCAGGTCTCCTCGTAGTGCGAGTGCATGTCGTTTGTGTGCAACACGGTCAAACGGAACTGGCCGGCCGCCGCCGCAGCCAGCGCCGTCGCGAACAGGGCCCACGCCGCCGCGATCATCGTGCATAAACTGCAGCGAATCGCCTCGCAACGGTTAGTATTGTTGTGTATTCGATCTGAAAAAAAAATAAGCCCCGCGAGAGCTGCAGCGTTGTCCGCGGCGGCACATCTGTAAACCGTAACGAACTACGTCGAATGCACTCCCGCGACAAACAGCTTGGGGGGTCTGGGTGCGACGCGCCGACCGATACGCGGTGTGCAGTGCTCGTCGTCGCACTTACACAGCTAACACCACACGTGGGGAGGGGACGGTTTAGCGGGGAAACACGAGCAAGTTGAAGAGCGTGACAGAGCGATGATACACTTTCTTTATTGAAAACTTTCTGCGCGGAAAAACCTCTCGCTCTTTCGTACGTACGTAGGTCGCGTCGGTACAGTTTGACGCTTTGGGCGGGCCAAAGTTTATAAAATGTCTAAACGCGTCGTCCGGCATCTGACGGAAGCGACTGGCTCGATCGCCTGCGAAAATACGATTCTGAGCGGGCTCGGTTGTCTGGTGTACGACCACGCGTTCTGGAAAAGACCGAATTTAACGACAAACACGGTCGGAAAATCCGCGTACGAAGAATATTGGTTTAAACAACGCGTGAAACCGTTCGGACCGAGGAGTTTTTAGTATCGATTACGCGCGATGATAGTGCGCGTGATAACCGCATTGTTATACTGCAAGATGCAACTCTTTTTTGCGAGTCTATTGGACGACGGATAGTTGAACTTTTTTTTTTATCAGACGGAACGTTTTTTTTTCTCTCGCATAACATAACATAATACCTTCATTTCAATTCTTAAATAACAAATTCGTGTGCGACACGAATTTTTTTCTGGAAATAAGTCAAAGGTAAGTAAGACCAATCTTTGACCGTTTTCCGACACGTTAAACAACGAAAAAAAATTCGTGACAATAGATTTTCAAAATTTTTTAGTATCTTGTGTACTCGTTGTGTTGACCTCGTGTTTCAAAACTTTTTCTCGAAAATTCAATCCGTCGTCGAACAAAAACCACAAAGAAAATTTTAAAGTTCTATACTTAGCTCGACAATTTCTATCTAATCTATTTAAATGTCGTTTAAAAGTTGGTCCCGTCTATTATTTTGGAAGTTCTACGAGCCAAAAAAAAAAAATAATCGAATAATGGAAAAAATTCAATTTAAAATGAAATATATTTTTGGACACCTAAAGTATAAAAGTATTAAGTGTAAAGTAAAACGATTTGGTTAAAGTGGAGAAAAAATTAACTTTATCCGCTTAAAATAAGAGTTTTTATTTCTGTATACTTCAAAAATTCTACTGGAATTTTTTAAACCAAGAAAGGTTTTAAGATCCACTGCTTTCGACACAATCTATAATTCATACGACGCAAAACTTTTATGTACTTTAGAACACAAAATTTATCAGCATCGTGCGGAACCGCTGATTCGCAAATTAAAACTATTGATAACGTATTACTATTGTTATTAATCCGAACGTTCCGAAGAAAACGAATGACGGCAAAGTATTGTTTTTTTTCTCGAAACTTTATTGATATAATAAAAATAATCGACATAAAATATTATTCAATAATTTCACAGTTTGAACGGCCGTGTATGGCATAGAAATCGGATGAAAAAAAACAATAAACCAAACATCCGCAATGCGTTATCCGGTATTTATTGCTTTACCAGTGAGTAAAGTCTGCATAATGTTATATAGTGCGTCATCGTGCGGTATTTTTTTTTTTTTTTTTGCTACAAAAGAAACATAATTTTTGTTCAATCGCAATCGTTAGCGCGATTGAAAATGTTTGATTACTATAATTACCGTCCATTAAAACCGTCGACCTTTAACGTTATATCATTTAAATAGGTTCGTTCCAGGAACGGTCAGATGTCCGAGCGCGTTAAACGTGTTTACAATTACTTAATTTACTTGCGCACTATTATCGTATTATGTCGGACACATAAAAAAAAAATAGCCGACCAATCCGTTCATTTGTAATATTATCAAATTGATAATGACTGGAGTATTATATATATATATAGTGACGAATATGAAATCAGAACGATGATAACGATTGTTTAAGTCAATTCAAATGTCATTTCGATCAATAATTTATCCCTTCTGCGCGCACGTTTAAAAAACTCATACACATAAGAATCGTATACACTGTATACATCAAGTAAAACATATTTGTAAATTATTATTGTAAATGGACAAACGGTACATATAATACAAATAAGTGCCTGCTTTTAGACCAATTACGATCAAATACTTGATTACACTCATTATTATAATTTCTAGCGATTCGATATAGTCACCGTCATTATCTGTAAAATTTAAAGTAATACTAATAATACCATTGATATTACGAACAAAAAACAAACATCGTCAACGAAAATGCGCTATAATAATGTACGATACCGTTGATCAGTGTTCAAATAATATACCTACGAGTGTTTTTTAAAATTAACTAATATAATTATCAATACAGATATTCTGTCGGTGTTGGAAAGTATTTTGTATGGTTCGGGGATGATTTTACTGATTTCATATCCTATAATAACGAACGATATATTATTATAATTTCCGTGTCGTTTTGCGCACAAATCGTTTGCGATTTTCCGAGATTATCATTTAAGAACTTTAAGAAAAACGTTTTCAAAACAATCAATGTAGACGGTTAAAGGCGGGATGCGAGCTATTTATGCTAGAATCTTCTTTCATTTCGTTAACATTGTTTTTAAAATTGTACAAACAATTTTTATATCGGTAGATTTGTACAACACACACAACACAACACTTGACTGGATTTGTTCTTGAACAACAATAATTTATACTTGTTTGATAGAATTTGCAACTGGCTGTGAGCACAAGGTTTAAATTTTACCTTTTGAATATAATGTTATTTATCATTGAAGCTCAAAGTCAAACTGCAACGGCTATTTTACGTATAAGAGTTTGTTTTTTCAATAATAAACAAAATTATGATATCAATGAACGAATAACATGGGTATATTATATATATATATATTAATAGATATATAATTATTCATCTTATCGCACGGATACGAAAACGGTTACATTTTCTATCCTAAACCTATTTTAAATATTTATATACCCGCTAAAAACAATATTACAATAAATTATACAATGAGATAATATTATGTTGCTTGCTATACAGTGTCGGAGGTAAAAAAGCTTTACGTTTTCAGTACTAATCACAATTTAATTTTAAGCATAAGATTATATATTTGTAGTGCAGACAAGATGTCAATTCACAAATCAAATCATTATTTTACCATACGGTTTGAAATGTTTGTCAAAAAAGTTTTCGATTCCATTATATTTATACTTTCAACTTCATTTAATACAGTTCTTTATCCATACAAACAGTTAGTATTGCTTTTTTTTTAATGCAACGGTAAAAATGTTTACATGGCAATTTGTTTTTTTTTTTTTAATTTCACACGTTGAATTCGATTTAAGACTTTATAAACCGTACAACAAAAGCATGATTAAACGTGTTCGAATAAATATTTAGATTTTCTACACCCGTTCGAACAAATTATTCGTACTGCACTTGTTTAACATTATTTTAGCTGTTGTATTCGGAGTTATTCGAAATCGTTCGTACGATTTAAATAAAATCCTTACGGAACCATATTTTAGAAACACGGTTGTTTTGTACGCCATTGAAACCAATAATACGAACTTGACACGTTTTCCGGTGCTAAAATCTAATCACAGCAAATATGTGTTGTGTTATAATAATACACACAATATGAACAACACCTATTGTGTTTATTTAGTCATAAATACTTGTAATCAATAACATATTTCAAACAAAAACGTTCTCCGACGTCGGTAAATATTTACCTTATTTTCTGTTGATTATTATTTCATTTCATTTCTTAACAAACCTCGAACATTTATTTGGTGACATTTCACCTTACAATCAATTCAAACACGCGCGTGTTACGGGCATGATAATATTTTAAAGAAAATACACTTTACTCTCTTTTTTCCAACGTATTAATATATGAGTCGAGACTACGTGCACGCTCCAATATAATCGATTGTTAAACTTATACCACGAAACGTTTCGGGTTTGCATTCGTATTGTTAAAGTTATTAAAGCTTTGATCGACTAACAATATACGATCGTACGTCTCGATTACAACGATTAATTGACGTTTCGCGTAACGATTCGCCTACAAACCGTTTTTAAATACTAACGATTTGTGCGAATTCGTAGAACCGTATACAACGTTTGAAGATGGTAAAAAGTTATTTGTTTTAAACGCTATCGATGACCACAGAAATATTATTATGTACCTACCGAACAATTATTACACCGTCGTACGCGCATTGTTGTGGTCACACTTATCTACCGAAACGTCCAATACGGACACGTTTTGTTAAAATATCCTTTGAAACGTCCTACACAAGGCGAAAAAAAATCGTGTTGATATTATATTTAATTTGTGTGCGAAATTTCGTTAAAACGCTAGGGCAGGTTAACAACTTTTCTGGAAGTTAATCGAAAAAACAAAAATTGATGTTGAATCAAATTTTTATTTTAAAATCCGTTGGATTAAAAAAAAAAAATCGAACTAGACTTAAAATAAAGATAATAGTGTGCTATTTACGTTGTTTTCCGACATTTCCACCGCGTAAAAAAAAAAACTATTCGTGTACACGTTTCTTTCGTCTTCTTACTAATAATACTTTTTCTAAGAGTTTGAAAAAAACATTGTTAAACACTTGTTTAACTCGAAATGAACGCGTTAGATTGAAAATAATAAACAATTGCCTATACGGGTTGACGAAAAATATGATGGAGTTAACTTGATTCGCTGTACCTCCCTCCGGCCTTGCAACAACAACAATAAAACACGGAGCAACCGCGGAATCGTTCAAAACGTTTACATACAGTACAACGTAAAATATCGTACACGACGATAAACAAATGAACTAAAAACTTACTTACTGTAAGCGTGCTCGCGTTGAAAGGTTCAACAAACTCGAACGAAATAAAGGATTCGGCACCATATACGTCTACACCCCTCTACATTATGAGATAATAAGAGCCCCGCCGTATCCGGGAGTTCGGCGACGGGGGTCCTGAATGATTCGATTCATCAAAAGACGTCTCGACTAACTATAGACAACGGGCGGAAAAAAAAAAAAAAAATTTGTTTCCAAAGACGAGGGTCTCGAAGCCAGGTGTCACGGGCACCGGCAGAAGACAGTATTATTATTATTGTTGTTGTGGTGGTATTGTTGGGTAACGTAATAACGCGCGTTCAAAGTGTCTCCTCCGCGGCGGCAGCAGCACAGCACACCTTTGTGTTCGTTTCTCGCCACGACGACGACGACGACACTCTCGACACGCATACGTAGACGGCAAACGGAACATTAAACTAATAACGAGCGAAAACAAAACGACAGTATTATTGTTGTTGTACGCAGCGGTAACGAGACGAACACAGTCATACGTAGTCGTGCTTGTTGTTACAATAATGGCAGAGAGACGCACTGTCGACTTTTGCGAGCGAAAAACTTTCGCGTTTAGTTCCAGTCATTTGCAGAGGGCACGATGTGTGAAAAACCGTTTAAACAAACGTTTAGCTTACGACGACCTGCGGCGAACGGGCGCGTCGGCGTTTCGACAATGATCGTTTTTGCGCGACGAGAGTCGTGGTGTTACGAAAATCGATCGGATCAACGAACGCATGGAAAACTGTGAACCTAACCTGTGTAGACAAAACCACCGAAGCGCATCACTATGAAATCGTATCGTTTTTTTTTTTTTTTCTACTTGGATCTACCGAAGAGAACGACGGATAAAATATCTATCTATACACTTGATGAAGTTTTACGGTAAAAAAATTATCGTCGCGATTTTTTACTACGTGCTGACGATCGGTGTCGGCGGAACGTAACGCGACCGTTTAGCATCCACCGCGGCGAGTGACACACGCGGTCGGAGTTTTGAGAATCGAACGCGATTTCGGTCGTAAAAAACACACGGTTCTAAAAAAAAAACTCGTTTTGTACCCGCCCGTAGTTTTTTTCCAAAACGGCCCGAACGTTCGGCGATTTCTCTCTCGGACGTTGCGCATATTTTTCGTTTACCCCGCGCACTATTATCGCGACGTCCGTTACGGATCGTACGACTCGTGCAAAGAGGATGTGCGTGGTATACAGGCGGTTTTTTCAACGTTTTTTCGACCGGGTCGCGCGTTTTTCTACACCGTGAGCACGACGTGTAGCGCACATACAGTCTGCTTCGAGCAGATTCCGCGGATTCTGCGCAGCGGTCTCGTAGCGAAAGTGTTTCCGCGACAGGTGCCCGGGGATCACAGGAGGTCGTCGTCGTCGTCGTCGGGACCGTTTGACACACTCGGACCCGCAGTTTTGGCGTGGAAGAGAGAAAAAATTAACATTTATTCGTGCTCCTCGATGCTGCCCCCCGTCTTGGCCGCGCAATCGGTGGCGGTGAAGAATTTAACGCTGCAGGTCTTCGTGCGCGACACGTAGTACAGCATAGCATTATACACTAACGACTGCGTAAAAAAGTATTACCGGCGAATCGTTATA
>CM029365.1:4781234-4831525 GCA_017140985.1 Hormaphis cornu
TTGCATACGTTAACTTTTATTTCTTGAGGAAAACGGAAAAAATCTTCTGGGGTTTCTCAGCAGATGATCCAAAGAAATGTTTTTTTACGAAAAATCGATTTTTAAAAATTTCTGTAGCAAAAATTCCTGACCTGTTAGAACAAAACCAAGGTCATTTTCGGACTCAGGGCATCTAAATTAGTCTAATTCAGCTGGAAAACCCAAGACTTTTTTAAAAAAATATTTTTTTGTTGCTCAGTGTAATCACTCTTGCGGTCCAATCGCAAAATGTCATATTACTAAAAAGTTGGGAATGTGTACGTAGATGGTACGTTAATTGAAGAGTTTTTTGAAATTTTGATTTATGTGCCAAATATGATAATTAGATTCTGAGCGTTAGCGAAGAATGTATTGTTTTTACGTTGATGTTTTTTTTTTTTTTTTTCTGTGATTAAAAGTTTTAGTACAGAGACCGTTCCAATTTTAACGTGCGATACCTCTCAAAAGACAGATAATTGATCCGAGACGGTATAGGTTTATTTGAAGCGTTTTTTTTTTGAAATTTCGATTATTTTTGAAGTTATGAGCGAAAAACGAAAACTTTCGAAATCGCTCCGTTCGACTTTATATATATACCTATATGCCATTAAAAAGGGTTTTATGAATTTTACGCGGTTATTGTGTCCGATAAAACAAGCTAAATCTTTTACACAACGCTGAAACAGGAAAGATACGGATTCGATGAAAGTTTCCAGTGATTTCGAACGTTTTTATCGTTAAATTTGTTTTTACGCACGTATTCCTCCACACTCTAACTGAGCTCGCTCAGCAGAATTGTGTGTTTTCTAAGGCTGAAATGATTTATCGCCGCTTCCAGGTATAAAAAATAATGCGTTTAAATCACATTTTCTAAACTTCGCTACCTACCCCGTCAAACCTATACCCGCATGTACGCACGTGACCTGGACTGATCACGGCTTTTTTGTTTTTACGTCGCATCGGTGGTTTAAGAAACAAGTAGAGTTTTTTTTTCGTCACGTTTTTCAATCCAACGGGCTTCTTCTTGTAACCGCGCGACTTCTAGATCCGCGGCCGCGTATAACGCGCGCACAGTGTCAATAGGGGCGAATTCGTTTCGCGTACCGTTATATAAAACTCATCACGTGCGCTTATATTCTAGGACGGTGTGACACAAAAATACGCGTCCTGTAAAACGATCGTAAGTATATTTTTTTTGTTTACACGCTGTGGAGTGAGCTGTTGTGCCCAACCGTCGTTCAAAAACGGTTCGCAGCAGAACACCGGAGCGAGAGCTGTACAGCGAGTATTACGCGTCGTACGGTTTTTTTTTTTTATATTTTTATTTTCCGAAAACGCTGTTAAGGATTAACAAATTAAATTTCGTTATTTTTTCTTTTACATCCCGCTAGCAGCAAACACCACGCACTGCCGCGCCGCGGACACAATAGCCGTTCTAATTGCAGCGTCGCGCGACGACCATAACCACACCGACAGTGTACGTTTTCTACCCGTTCGGAGGCGTACAAAAAATTGTACATAATTTCACGCGGCGGCGGCGGCGTAGTAAGTTTTCTTTATTCGCCGTGTTTGACTCGCACACGTTTCGCATTTTGTTGTTTTTCTTTGGTGTTCCGCCAGCCCATTCGATCTACCTATACATATATCTCCGCCGCCGAGTCGGATAATTTGCGCGATTTTTCCGCCTCCGACAACGCCTTTATTTGTTCGCGAAAAGAACTTGTGCTCTGCCGCCGTTTAAGCGCGTGCGGCTGAAATATTATTTATATGGAAATGACGACCCGCCGCAGCGGCGACTGTACATATTAATACAGTGTATATATGTATGTAGTCGATGGCAGGCGGCTAAAAAAAAAAAAAAAAAGAGATTTTTCCAGCAGTTTCAGCGATTCGCCGCGCATATAAAAGTTTTACAGCAGTCTTCGTGAGAAAAAAAAAAAATCAGCGGGAAATTATTGTTTACTTTTCTTTAATTCACAAAGCTATAAAATAATAAAGTCCAAAGAACCGATCGGTTTTTCACGTTATAATTTAGACACGCGTAATCGTTGAATTGTCCACGTCGTACGAATGAAAAAAATAAAACCGACAAAGAGAAATAAAATAAAATAATTGTATGGAAACGTCATCGCGTTTTTTTTTTTTTTTTTAAGTTTGCGCCGTTCGACGCGTTCAATTGAAAATAATAAACACTGTGCCGTGAAAGGAACGGGCAAATTTAGTCGTACACAGAACAGATAGATACTGTAGTGTAAACGGTGCTGGACGGCACCGACTCGAAAAAAAGTGGTTACGTTTTTTTTTCGTTCAATTATTTTCACGCTTTTTAAAGTAGGTTTTATTTTTTTTGTAAAAAATTTTAATTTTTTATTTCTGACGGAACGTGACGGATTCGTCACATTGATTCGTACCGTGTCGTTTGCAACTCAAAATACTGGTTTGTTTATACCGTAAACGTAAATCTCGATTACCCTGTACCTATAGTTCTTTTGAGTAGTAGATATTTGTTAGTGATTTTTTCTAAAGCGCTGTAACGATTTCGGTAAAATTTATACGGAACCACCTCTGAATCTATACATATACATATATACGTATCGAACAAAAGACATCAAAATCGGTTCATATATACATATATATATAATATAATACCTATATTGGCGGAGTGATCGATGAACATACATAAAAAAAAAAAACTCAAGAACCTTTTTGTAGTATTCGGTTAATAAAATAATAAAGCGAGGTTCGTACGCGCGGGCGAGTGACAACAAATGAAACGTTTGGTAGAATAATCGGTAATATCTTTTTCGATCTTTTTTTTATTTCTCCGAACGTTCCTCACGCACACGCACTTCTTAAACACGTACGGGAATTACACGTAGAATATTATTGTTGTTAGTAATTAACACGAGTGTTTTGAACTATGTATATCGCGTATTGTATTTTTGCGAACAAAACGCGCATTAAACGCGCCGGCAATAACGGGTAGAGCGTGCGGCGGTTAACGCGCGTCGCCGAGATGATGATAATAATAATAACGGACGCGCGTCTGGCGGATGCTGCAGATAACCCGAGCGGTGGAGCGCGCGTTCGAACGTCCGCCATCGTTTGACGCGTGATAATAATAATTGTTATCGCGGCGGCGTGACGAAGGAAACGCGAGCGAGCAAGCGAGCGATGATACCGTCGGTGGCGGCAAAGAGTTTGAAAACTCGTCGCATTACCGGCTCGGGGCGCGTGAAAAACCGCGAGCGCGGTAAGACGCGAGAAAAGACAAACGCGCGCCACCCGCTAATTATACACCCCGCAGCTGACGGGGTGGCTTTTCCGCCGAGCCCACGTAATATCGTGTTGATCATTATTATTGTACAATATATATATATATATATTATACTATGATGTACGTACTTTAACCGTTAGTAGTGGGGAAAGATCGCAGCAGGAAAAGAAAAGTTCGAAAAGCTTAAATTACGTTCCAATTGATGTGTTAATTCGAGCAAATATTCCGAGTTATCAAAATCTAACATGACGCGAACACAGGGGTCTAATAAGAGAGGGACATAGGTCCCGCATTCAGTGCCGGATTACCCATAAGGCGGAGTAGGCGCCCGCCTTGGGGCCCTACTCATTTAAGGGGCCCCGTGAAAACGAAAAACCACAATTTTTTTAAAGATTTATGTAAAAAATAATTTTGTTGGGGCCCAAAATTTTAATTGCCTAGGGGCCCACCAATGTTTAATCCGGCACTGCCCGCATTCAGTCCCCCTACTAGCACTGACTACAGTGTAACAAGAGTCCCCTTCAATGCTCAATGCTTAAAATCAATTAAAAACGATCGTTTATCCCCGTTTATAACGATCGCGTACCTTTTTAAAATCCACATTTTTTTCAAGCAAATTTACAGTTTATAACGGATGGCTAACGGTTATTGAAAATCTATGCCGTGTACCTAAATAGTTTTTATAAAAGATATACATATTTATACATATAATACACATATTTCAAACAACTCTAAAGAGAGTTCTGGCCTATAAAACACACGATGATAAAACAAAAACCGAAAATACTTTGTAAAAACATCGTTAAAACTATAAATATTGTGTTAGTGTACCTAAATTGTAAATGTGAGTTATTATTTAGATCGTACATAAAGATCACAAAACCGAAAACTCTAAACATAAAATCAAAGTTTTAAATTTACGCATTTTAAAATTTCAAAGCTCTGTAAATCGTTAATAATAAGTCGAAATCGCTTTCAGTTTTAAAAACACTACAGTTCTTCCTTTGAGGAATCGTTCGATTATTTCAAGTCATTCGAAGTATTTTTAGAAATACCTATTACATTTTTGGACCATACAATAAAGTATTATCTACGGCCAAAAATGTATCGTACAACCTCCTAATAGATTGGTGTATTATGAAGAGCTGAGATCGCTATAAGCTCAGACTCTACAATTGTTTTTTAGAAGACACGAAAATCAAAGAATCGCACGTAGAGCGGTCCTAAATTTACGGTATACGAGTCCCCCTCGACACACTTTTCCACTTAAAGTCCTGCAGCTCGAACAGTATCGAATTTCATAACGGCGTACCGCGGGTAAAATAAACGTCCTCGACGACACCCCTCGACTGCTTATTTAATCGACTATACAAAGTTGTAACGTATTCGCTATCGAAAATCGGTATAAAATCGGTATCTATTTAATACAGATATAGTAGTACCCGCGAGCATCTAACGACGTAAGTATACAATAATAATAAATTATGCGGTTCTATAATTCAGAACTTTATTTTCTAAATCGTTCAAATATTATAATGGCGTTGCGGCCGTAAGATTATACATACAACATTCGTGTATATTACAAGCGCGCAAAGGCCACTTATTCGGACCCGTAGCAGATAACGCGGTAAGAGTCTCGCGTGCACGGAGACGGGGAGGAAAAAAGACACCCTTCTTTCGGCTTCGGTGCGGTCAGAAAAAAGGAAATTACGATTTTTATCGGCTCGGTGTTTGCGGACCGCGACAAAAAAAAAAAAAATGTTTACAAACCGCCGTTAGGTAAGTATACAAAATATCGTATCGACACAATAATAACGAATATCGCATATTTATATTATATTATACACGCGTATAACATATACTTACGTAAATGGTACTGGAGACTGATTTTCAAGAGTTTTTTTTTTTTACTCGCCACAACCCTACCCGTGGCCCGAAAGAAACTACCTATCTCGCGCCGGGAAAACCGTTAAATAAACGGTTGTAAATCGTCGTCTTTGGTCCTGCGTATAAGATAGAATACGCGTCTTTATATAATATAATGTTAGGTATTATTATCATACGGTCAGGTCATCCGGATCTTTGCGAACGTGAATCACCGCTGGACCGAACCTCTGCAGCAGCCGGACAACACACCGCCCTTACCCCCGGATTTATCTTCAGCCCCCTCGGTAACCTATCACGTGCGGGCATATATTATTGTAACGACCGCATAAATTCGCCGTGTTCAGAAGTATGTATTTTCATTATTATTATTTTTTTTCTTCAGACGTATATCGTACATCTGCAGCGCCGCGAGAAATGTGTACGCATTTACCAACTTTTGGAACACGAAGTACGTAAAAATACAATTTATGGTGTACCTGGTACACGTAAGTTATGTCACTGAGTAATCCTGGTCAAAAGTACAGTTAGGACAAATTTAATAGATAAATAGAGACAGAAACATACTGTTAATATTGCGTTTTCGTCTAAATGAAAATGTTCTACAGCACGTTTATCTGGATAATTTTTTTAATCGTACGCATATATAAATGTAGCTAATTCTTATCCGGATAATTTTCGAGTTATCTGCGCCCGACAGTGCCGCGCAACGATTGCAAAAGTCGCGGCGGAACGACGGGGTGTGAAAAGAAAAAAAACGCGACCACGACGATCCGTCAGCGGGGGTTGCGCGCGCGATAAAAACAATAATTGCGGTGGCCGCGCGCTGTCCGCCTCGTGGCGCGCACACCGTGAAAAAGCCGGAAAACGCGCGGGGTGGACGGGGCAGGTTGCGCATGGGGGGTGGTCGCTACATTACTATTATTATTATAGCTGGTATTATTAGCCGCCGCAGCCCCCCGTTTGTTTTGTCCGGGAACAATAATAATATATATATATACGAGAGATAAAGACGACTACGCACAATTTGTATTTTATACTCTTCTGGATTCGGGGGAATAGGGACTTAATAGTATACATTATTCGAATATTATACAATTTAAACGAACCGGTATAGCCAGAGTAAGAGAGAGAGTGAGAGAGAGAGTAGAATATAAGAGAAAAAATAAATACGAGTCACGGTATTATTATTCGAGTTATATTATTAATGTTATTGTTTGTACGGCTTTACGAGTAAAATATGAGCTGTGAAAAAATAGGGAACGGGTGGAGAGGGGAAGGGGGGGCGCGAGGTAAGGTTAAACGACGCGAAAAACTGTATACATATATATATATGTGTATATATAACGTATAATATGCAAGAGCGTACGTATACGACGAGTTTTGGCGGTTTGTGCTGCGAGGTTACAGAGGGGTTGTGGGGATTGTGGGGGGTTGACGACGACGATTTTTAAAAGGGTGTGGAAACGCACAGATAAGAAACACAAGAAGGAGAGCAACGCGTATAAGGTTTTACCGTTGACGCTATTATGTTGTGTCGGCGGAGAATAATGCGATAGAGAATGTAATAATAATAATCATAACAATAAGCCAGCCCACCGCCAAGTGCGGCGGGCGCTATCTTTTTCTTATTTTTTTTTTTTCCATTTCCGCCATTTTGCAGCCTCCCCGCGACGCCTCCTCCCCTCGCGAGCCGTCGACGACGCGTATTGCAGGTTATGAAACATAATATTATGTTTCGGCTCTTGTGTTTCTTCGGGTTCTCCACCCTCACTAGCGCCTTTATAATATAATATGCTGTTGCACCCATCCTGATTTTCCTCGCCAAGCGAGCCTTTTTTCTTCCCCGGTGCGAGCTTTAACCGGCCGTTTAGGCACACGCGCGCGCACGCCTAACACCTATCGTATTTAAACACATTTATTTTGTTTTACGTTAGCCTGCTGATAGTTTTAGGCCCGCAGACGGTTTTAGGGGCCCTTGAGGGCACGACGAAGGGGCTCGTACAAAAGCCTATAAACTGGTGTACCCGCCGAATCGTACAAATCGAGGTTCGAACAATACAAATGTGGGCCCGGGGGACGCGGTTCTGTTTCTGAGGCGTCAGTCCGCCCCTGTTGTGTAGTGCGCCCCCGTTATGCGCATTGTTATATCGCAATAAACTCTAAAAGCCGAAGTTTGTCCGAGTACAATATATCATTATATATAAGTAGATACAGAGTCTTATCATAATTCAAATGATCGATGTTGGGGATTCGTCGCAATTACTTGAGTTGTGTATACTAGAGGTTTTCATTACACTGTTGTACTGTTGTTACAAAGTTATCAGCTATATAACCCGCTTGACACGTTAAATCTGATCAATGCGATCATCTCAAAATTGAATTACAAAAAAAAAAAAAAGGAACAAACAATTTGAATTTATTTATTAAGTTTTGAAACACGTCGTAATTACACAGTTGTTCAGCGCATTAATAAAATCCATACGTAAAAATTCTTAGGAGTTATATACATAGCACGCCGCCGCATAATCTTTATATCTTGAAAATAATACCTCTAGTTTTTCTTATATTCGTTCCAGTTAATTCATCACTTATTTAGTGAAACGTACAATATACGAATGACAATTAACGTGCCTTATTTATTCACGAGTAATATTTTATCCAGAGATTAAGCCTTTTGTATTGACGTTCAGAATGAAAATGCAGTGCTGGTTTGTGAAGAATATTACATTCGTACGGGATACCTTTTTCTCGATATTATCTTAAATAAATCTGATTTATATTCTATTGTCGTTTATATACATATATATATATTTGTACTATACAACAAACGGTTCTTATTTTCACGAGACAAAACTCTGTTCGAAAATGAAAACGGGATTGTTGATTTTTTTTTTTTGTAAATTTAACTTGAATGGACTATATAGGTACTATATATATATAAATAGTATATATTCTTCAAAAAAAAAAGGGAGCGCCTTTTGTTCGGAAGTTTTTCCAATCTAAAAGAGAAGTTTCCTTTGTACGAAAATAACGTAGTTTATACAATACATTGAAAAAATTCGTTATTCGCTTTCGAAATGCAGAAAGGACCGTTTATTTGGTTAAATTTTCGCTACTGGTTTTGTCGAACGCTCAGGTACTATAACAAGTTCTTCTTTACTTTGGTTGGTATAGGAATATGTCCGGACGTTTACTTTTGCTTTTTTACACGTCTCATTCTTTTTCCGTACGAATATTTCGACTCCAACAATATATCATTCACACACCGAGGCCGTCACCACTCACCACCGCCGTAATATGAGTGTATACCGCACACCAAAGTGTTTCATATTATTTTATAAGAAATGTTTTCCCGTTTTTCCTACGTCGAATTTGCGCATATACGTATATATATATATATATATATCATACAGAATATAATATACAAAATCGTAGATAATATTCAATTCCGATCACGCGTTTTTGTACACACACACACTCACACGTGGCACCCCTCGTGTGTATCCCTCTCGGAACGTCGCAAAAACATTCAGACCGATAGCGAACCGAGTCTGAGACTTTTGCCTTGTACCGCGCGACGGCCTTTGTGTCGCCGTCGTACCAAAAATCATTTTTTACCATCAATTTTTACCGTAGTCTTTTGCGAGATACCAACTTTATATGCTTAGGTATATAGTATATACTCTTCTTTTACGTGCGTGCCGACAACGTCTTTTGTCGGCCGACAACAACAAAGGTCGGCAATTGGACGTGTTAAATTTTTTGTGATCGATGTTAAATAACTCGTTACAATGAGCCCTGGCAGTTTTAATACAAAACCTGAAGCCACATAGTATACAACGTCGTAAAATTGTGTTTTAACTGTTTGGCACGTAGGTACGTTGATTTTAAATATTTATTTCGTGTAACTAAACACAAAATATACTTTGTAAATAAGTAATTTCTTTTTTTGTTACGATAATTACATTTTTATTTGTAAATTAAATATAATAATACATTTAGGTGTAATTAAAAAAAAATCCTTTATCTATACCTAATTTTACCTATAGTTTATATAATATTATATAATCTTGATAATGTTGCAAACTGAACCTATAAGTTAGGTACATTGTAAAATATAATATAATACTAACATATTACAAAAAAAACATTAAAAAAAAAATTATGAATTTAAAATGATTGATAAAATAATTGCACAAATCCATTACTATGAAAAAAGTGAAATATAGAATTGGTTTATATTTCAGTTATTTTATAAGCAGTATTTCGATAAATATTTGTTTGTCGTGTCCAGAATTAAGTAGTCTGAATTTCGATTGGTTAGTTTTTTTTAAATGTTTGTACTTAGTAAATAATTTGGTTCTTGAATTTCAATAATTACTATCGGCATTCAAAAACCAAAACCACAATGACGGCGTATTGTGTAAGCAATTCAGGTGTTTTGAAGGATTCTACTACGCACAAAATTAACATAAAATATTATGTGTTCAGAGGTTTGATTAATCTAATTAAAAAAAAATAATTTCACAAACGATGTATTCGTTACAAACGAATTTATATATATACTATATAGAACAAAATTGTTGTTCCATATTAAAAATCGGTATTCAATCATCGATTCAACTGATACATTTTTAAAGTGGTATTTTTCAAACTTGACTAGAAATTATTTTGATTGCAATTTATGTTTTACGTAAGTAAAAATAAAAACAGTGTGACCAATCCTAAAAGACAACTGTCAACTAAATAACTCGTACTGGCTATTAAATATGTTTAGAAACATCAAGTTTGTTTACGTAGATCATGATTAATATTAAGTTAACGATAAAGTTTGATGATTAGATTAATTCTTCAATTTATTCGTTTTACACTGAATAATTAGAGATTAAATGGTTTCGTTTCGAACGTTATTATCATTAATTAGGTATAATCGTGATTTTTTAAATCTATTGTCCACGCTGCGGCCTGCAAATTTATTGTTTCCAAACATAATTTTATTTTTTACCTTAAACCACCTAAACATTGAAATCATAACTTAGTATTATTGAAAAACGTATTTAGATTTGTCACACACGTACAAATAATAATAATAATAATAATATGTGTTACAATAATAATAAACAATTATAATAACAAATAATTTTTCAATTCAAATTTCATTCAATGATTTTAACAAATTATAGAAAAATTAAAGTTCGTTTTTCACCTTGTATCACGTTAAATCTCAATGCTCTCAGAAAATGTATAAGATATCTAGTAAATAAGTACTTATATAATATTGCAAATATTAAATATATAATGCCTACCAAGATTAATCAGTATCTAACTACGCACAAAGTAATTTATACAGTCTACACCTATGTATAGTTTAAAACAGGATATTAACAAACGACTTAGTGTTAACGAAACAACAATGCAATCAATACGTTTGTGGTTTGATTTTTAAAAGTTCAATCTTAGGTTATAATGCGGTGTATTAACAATTTATAGTAAGTACAGATTCCCAAGGACGAAAAGCATAAGACGAAAAAATTTAATATTTTTCGCATTACCTACATTTAAAAGCGGTTTAAAAAAGTTGCAAAAAATTAGAGGATAAGCCGGTCATAAATTCAAGACAGTATAATACGCTATAATGCCATTAAAGTACGTATACTCCATCTGTTATGTCGAATGACGGTTTGATGTTTCTTGTTGTAAATAAATACTTTATAATGATGATAGCAGCTTTTTTTTTTTTTTGTAAAAACGTATTCTATTTCCCCAGTATAAGCGTGACTAAAAATTATTGTATAAAAATTGCGGGCCCGGATCGCCAGCCCTATGGTATAAATTTGTAAATACAGTGACACTGATCGCGGGGGGATAATGGGGCGAAAATGTTCAACGTGTCACAGTGATGACCTTCTGGAAATTATAATTTTTAAGTGTTCGTCGCGAGTAGAGAGCGAGCTCAGTAAAATTTACCGAAACAGCTTTTCTCACCGATAACGTTTCTTTTTACCATTTTAATGACGCTCCTCAATTCACGAGTAAGTACAACGCGAAATAACTTTATCGGTTAGCGTGTCAATTGGCATTGGCCGCAAAGACAAAATGTAAAACACAAAAATTTTTGAAACGGACTATTAACATGACTTTTTATAATTTTTATGCAGGGAGCTAATATAATATATCAAAAATATTTAGACTGTAAAATTTGTGATTTATCGTTTCAAAGTGTGTGAGGAGAAAAATCATGGGTCAGGACAAAAACTCCGCGTCTCTCTATAGTTCTTAGAACCCGCGAACGAAAATAAAAATCTTTTTTAATTTTGTTTCGCACGACCAAAATCGATCGAACGTGTAATATAGTGGTATAGCGTTTATTTTTTCAAAAATGGTATGAGGGAACGTTTTAGATTTGCAAAACCACGGTTTCTCTACAGATGGTGCAACCTTTAATCCGCGCCATCTTGGACTGCGGCGGCGGTGGCCACGGCCGCGTTGTTCTTACCGCTGCACATGACGAGCTGCTGCAACCACCACGGCGGGGTGGACAGGGCTGCAGACGGGGGTGGCGGCGACGGCGAACACTGCGGCCAGCCACACTGCACGGCGGCTGCTGCGCTGGCGGCCGGTTCCGGTAGAACCGGCAACGGTTTTCATATGACGTGTTGCAGCGGACGGAGCTGTCCGGCGACCGGCTCTGCTGCAGGTTTCACCAGCTGCAGGGCGATGGGCCGTTTGACGGCGGCGGTGGACGGCGGCGACGGCGTGGTCGATTCGTGCGCCGGCCGCGGCGGCGGTCGTTCCTGCACGCGGTGTCCGCTACTGCAGCCACACTCGGCGCAGTTCGCCGGACACCCGACCACGCCGCCCGCGGCGGCCACGGCGGTCATCATCGGCCATGCCAGTGACACGGCTCGCGAGTACAGCGTGCTGCCGTATAGCGCGTGCAGTGCCAGGTCGTGGACGGCCTTACCCGTGGCCTCGGTTCCGACGCCGCCGCCGGCCACCGCGGACAGATCCTTGGCCACTTGCTGGTAAATGGACGACGGGTACAAGGGGTACGGCGAGTAATAGGTGGCCCGCGAGAAGTTGCTCACCGCGGACGGTCGCTGGATCTGTAGCGGCTCGTCGCCGGTCGGCTGCAGCGCACAGGTGTCGCTGACACCGCCGGACGGCTGTTCGGGTCGCGATGATTGCACGTCGCGCCCCGGAACTCGTTTGGCTGCACAGCCGCCGCCGCCGCCGTTAGAACCGCCGTCGGCTTTCTTCTGCTGCACCATCGTCTTGGGTTTGCGCCGCGGACGGTACTTGTAATCCGGATGTTCTTTCATGTGTAGCGCCCTGTAGACGACAAACAAACACACACGCACTCTGTTAGTGAAAGTTTTACGTATAAAATATAATAAATATTTTTTTTTTTTTTTTTTTTAAGACTCCATCACAAATTGTTAAAACGTATTTAAAACTCGGGCTGAGATTGAAAAACGTCATGAAAATTTCAAACCAGTTCGTTAGTTTTTGAGAAGAACACGCAGAACTATTAGGTTTTTATGATGCTATAAGTTTCGTTTGTTAAAGCAAGTATATATTATACTGTCAACTTTTTCCGCGTTGGTACTCGTATCAACCAAATATTGATGTTCAGTGAACAATATTGGTTTTGGTAATACTCATTCCGTCGTATTTTTGTTGGCAATTAGGTAGATATGGGTACTATTCAACACATTATTGAAAGTTTTGCAAATTATTCGGATGAATAAGTTTAAAAGTGTCATAAAAGTTTCGAAACAATTCGATTGCGAAACATACCTATGTACTGTATAGCTCGTCAAGTATATTTGACTCACTATGGTCAGAACCGTTGCTCGCAGATTTAATATTGACATTAAACAAACCGGAGAAGGTTTATTCGCTAACATTTTTCCCACTCGTGGTCTAGATAATAACTCGCTTTTTAATATACATTAATAAACTGCAGCACTTTTCTCAATCGTCACGGCCATCGTTTATTGAACGTATAATTTTTGAAGTGTTGAAATGCGTTTAACATTTTTTTACGAAAAATTTTTGAATTTCTGGACAAACAATTGAAAAATAGATTACTCAACAAAGTTCAAAAGCAACAACGCGTTTTAGCTGCGGCGAATAACAATGCCAAAACAATACGTACGAAAATTCAATGTTGTCAAATAAAAGAATAGGTATAAAAAACCCGTCATATTGTTACTGTATATTTTATACAGTGTAAATCTTCTACGTTAGTGTTTTTTTTTTTTTTTCCAAATGCCTCGAAACCTCGTTTTAGAGATTACCACGCCGTCCCTCGAAACGTGTTGAAAATTTTATTGCCATTATTAAAATTACAAAATAATTTTCAATATTGTAATAATCATAAAATCGTGTTTTACCGGAGAAACCTCAAAATTATTTCGGAATAACGCGAGCCGGCCGCGATTAATATTATCTATTGTTTGAGCGTTGTCACGGTCGTTAAATATATTATTTTGGCCACCACCCCGTTCGCATGAATTTATTATGTAAGGGAGCCGCCCCATTGTTTGTGATTTCGAGGATTACCTATACCAATAAACGTTTCGAAAACGCTGGATGCACAGTAAAATACGTGTATCACAATTAGCGATCCGGTGTACTTGTAATATTAAAAGTATTTCAGAAAGTTTTATTTTAGCCACTTAAAACGCGTATAAATATATAGAATATTTAACAGCGCCTATTTTCGTGTGTTTTAGCGCACACTTTGAGTAATAACAACAATATGCATACGTGATGTAGCAAATTCACTCGTAACGTGTTTCGTATTTGTTGTTATTTTAACACTTACCGGTGTTGGTATATTTTATACGGTATATTTTTATATTTCATTGTAGGTAACGATATTTTGTTATAACGGTACCTGAAAAAATCAAAGTACGAGACCATGTTATACGCAATGTAGCTCCGTCGTCTCTAAGAAGACAATTATAACGTTCGGTTTGCGAACCAAGTTCGAATATCAGATCGAACTCTGATTGTACGTTGAGCGGTCTTCAAAATCGATAAACTAAGTGAAATTACTAAGGAAAAACGTGAAAAACAATTACGCGTGTTTTCGTATATAATCGATTTAGTTTTTTGGCCATAACTTGCAAAATTGTACAAGACGGAATTAGCTGAAACGTTTACACGGCCAATTGAAACAGGTAAAACACGGGTTCGATCCGAGTGTCAAGCGATTTCAAAATATGCGTGTTTGAGTTGAGAACAGAACTTTGTGGTGGAACTTTGTTCGATAAAAAATTTAATTTTGTGCAAAAAGGTCGGCAACGTGTATGCAATATGCTACTAAAAAATTTTGAAAAACCGTAGTCACGATTTGTTTTCTTAGTCGTTTTCAGTTTGGAATACTGTCGAAAATCCGTTGCGCCCTCGACTTTTTTAGAAAAAAATTCGTAACACAAACAACGCAATTTACCAAAAAAAAAATACTTCAAAAATGTCCGTCCGGTACATTTCGAACGGGCGTAGTATACCAGACAACTGAGCTCGTTGTGCAGAATCGCATCTTCGCTGTGTAATCACAACTAGCGACTTACGCGATACAGTAGTGACTCGCCGACCAAAGCGTAGACGCTACTACTCCGTCAATCACGCGACACAGAGTAGAGTATCCCGGATGGTTTTTTTTTTTCTGCTGTTTCAAATGAATTTTCCGATTTTCAAAGTCAGTACCCACTAATAACGAAAGGAACGCCGATTGACGACGCGGTTGAGGGGTTTCAAATTTGAAAAATCAAAATACGCGGTTGCGCCCGTGAAAGTAATCGCGCGAAACGTTCGGAGGAACACACCGCATGTGGGCAAACGCGTTTTTTATTTGTACTTTTTACGCGCTCGCGCATTCCGAAACGCGCGGAAATCGTAAAATAAAATCTCTTTGTACACACATATCGTATAAACACGCGGTGTGTGATGCGTGCGTAAACTGCACGACAATAACTACAAAAATCACAATGGTATAAATAAAACAGTAATGTACTTAAAAATACCATGTGTACATGGTACACGACAACGACGGTACCTTCTACGGACCGAGCGGAACGGGGCGAAAACGTCGAACGTTACGGCGGCGGCGTATTATTATACAGGTACAATAGTTCGGTAATTGTGATAAATCGCTTTTATTCGCTTTTATTTGTTTATTATTTTATTATTTTCTGTCTTCTCTCCGTACAATGCACACTGGCATCTACATAATAAATATTATTACAATGCGCGTTATGTATATTGCACGTACACGCGCGCGTCTTTTGTGTCGCAGCCGCTCGCGTTCTTTAACGATTCATCAAATGGTGGTGGTCTCCTCTATAACCCGAAAAATCAATCACACGAGACGACGCGTGTAGATTCGATGTGTGTGTGTGTACCTACATGTAAGGAACACAAATGCTTTTGGTATACACACTGTACAATGTTACATACCTACATGTGTTTATCGGTCTTTCGGGTAATCATTTTGTACGTTCACCGACTAAACAGATTTTTTTTTATGGCGCTGCGGCGGATCTACAAAACAAAAGTTCTCGAACATTATCCGGGTCGAGGCGCTGCGAAACCGCACGAAACGAATTTTCGTGCGGTTTATTCTATAAAAGAAAAACCGAATGGGAAAAATAGCCGCACGCGTCCGTTTCGGTTCGGGTGTATCGCGTTCGTCCGGACGAAACGCACGCGTTTTTTTTTGAGTTCGCGATTTCGTTCCGATCGCGCGATTCACCGGCCGCGAGCTTTTTTTTTAAAACGTTCGGGTCACTGTCTCGAAGCTGCGGTTAATTCAATTTCGCTTTTCAGTAGTACAATATAGGTACATATATTTGGAACTACATTCACAAGTTACGACGACGAGAAAATTACGCGTGGTAAAAGTGTCGCTAAAAATATTCAACCGATAAACGTCGAAACTCACGGTAAATACCGTGTTAAAAATTAAAATTTTAAAGAAATTTCGTCCGCGGCGCTATAAAATAGATTAACACCGTTTTAAAAGTCCGTGTATACACGCGCAAAGTGTTTTCAATACACAACGATAGCAGTGCAATAAACGTACGAACGAAAATCATATTGAATTACATATATAAAATTATTTTTGAAAATTGTTAAAAACAGCAATTTTAACAAAACCGTGATTTTGTGAATAAAAATATTTCCTACCATACCGTTTTCTCATGAAAATAAACGTTTCTCTTGTTGCTGGCCTGTAGCAGAAATCCCGTTTTGATTTATTCCGGCAACTCGATTGCACACGCTATACGCACTACAGTGTGTTTTATCGTGTTTACGAATGAAGGTACTTTTTTGATGTATTCTTTATATTTTATTATATTAGAAAATACTTCATAGCTTAAGGCGGGCAAAAACTAGTTAAATTATTTATCCGCTTAACTAGTCAATAATTATTCTTAACTTGTCCGGTTAATTGCGTTTTATTGCGTTAATTCAACTCTGTACAGTTATTATCATAGTTCCTACGTCTATTACACTACGAAAACTAATTTATTGACTTTATTATATTTCGATCGTTTATTCTCCAATAACTATTTAGGCGAGTTTAAAATACTATAATACTATAGGTACCATAGGTTTTATGACATGTGAATATTTTAGTAAAAAAATATACGATTAACTTTTCTTTAACTTAGCCATCGAGTTAACTTTTTTTTCGTTGTCAGCTTTTAACCGAAGGCGACCCAATCGAATTAACTCGACTTATTGCATTTAATTTTTTTCGCCCAACATTGTTTTTAACGTTAAAAGTAAGTGTCTATATCCAATACTTTTTTTTTATGACGATTTATACTACTGTTCTTTTCGTTTTACACCATTTAGCGTAAACAGAATGGATAGAATATAATGTAGAAAAATAATAGCACAGACATGTTGTGCTGTTAAGTATACGTGTTTTAGCTACGACGTTTGGGTCTGGATTTGCTCGCGTTTGGTAAAAATAAAAAAAGTCGAAAAAATACAAACCAAATGCTCAACATTATTTGTGTAACGTACATAATTTTGATCACCTTGATCGAAACCACCATTTTAGAATAAAAATCTTCAATCTTCAATTCTAACTTTATTTACGGATCGCCTGTTTGATTTTGATGGTCCAACAACGTTTGAAGACAAGGAATAATGTTATAGGTATCGAAAAGTACAACGATTCATACAATACTTACACCGTCCTTTTGAACAGTTTCATACATAGATTTGAAATACGTTTTTTTTTTTTTCCTTTCACAAAACGTAAGTGTTTTTAAATAAATCTAGATTGTAGGCATGCGTAAATTTTAAGTGTTTTACTTTACGCCATTAACAAAAAATTTACATAGTATAGCTCTCGCATGTATTACAAATTAAAACTCTACCCGTGTGTCTATTAATTTTGATATTACTTAAAAAAAAAACCATACTGCTATTGAATATAGCACAAATAAACGAACTATAAGAATAATTTAGTCAATCGCTTTATCTTGTACTATTATCCAATACGTACTTACAAAACTTAAATGTGATGAGCTTTATGAATTTCGATCATATAATAATGGGTTTGTACATAGATAGATTGTGATCATGTTGTGATCCGCGTTCATATTTTTCGATCTCTTTAAACGTTTCAATGAAATCGAGTGCATTCATTTAGTAGTATGGTCACCAATCATCTTCTTGAAACAATTAGTAATTCGCAATTAGTTGGTATATACCATACTCGTTAAAAAAAAAGTTTCCCTAATTCGTTTTTAAACGGGTACCCTCGAAACGCGCTCGTCCAATATTCGTTCGTGTGTTGTGTTTTTACAATTATCTTGTTTAATCATAGAGGTGGAGAAAACGGCAAAAACATTATTCGTGTATAGTACAACACAACACGCTATATTGAACTTTTGAATAACAATATTGTTGTGGTTGTAACAATATCGTGTAAAAATTATATTTATAACGACCGCAGTACGATTGTGTTGTTTTACCTCAATCGTTTGGCTTCGTCGATGAACGGCCTCTTCTGGAGCTCGGTCAAAAGTTTCCACTCGGCGCCCAACCGCTTGCTAATCTCGGAATTGTGCATTTTCGGGTTTTCCTGAGCCATCTTCCGCCGCTGTCCCCTCGACCAGACCATAAACGCGTTCATTGGCCGCTTGATGTGTTGCTGCTGCTGCTGCTGCTGCTGTTGCCCCGTGATCGCCGCGACTTCTCGGGTTTCGGCGTCCCGTTGCCGTTGTCGCGCGGCCGTTGTTCGACGGTGGTCCAGCTGCTGCTGCAATTGCTGCTGCTGCTGCTGCTGCTGCTGCTGCTGTCGGCGATAAGCGGCCACGGCGGCAGCGGTGGCCCGGTGATGGTCGAGCGACGACGGTACGGACTGCGGTTGGTGCAACAAGATCGCGGCGTCGGCGGTGCACGTCTCGCTGTCGTCCATGACCCGTGTTCGGTTCGACGACTCTCGGGAACACCGCGGCGGCGGCGAATTCGCGAAACGATTGCGGCCGGATGGATCGGACGCAGAGGGCCGCCCGTCTGCACCGCGTCCGAAAAGCGTGTGCCGTGGCACGCGGCTGCTCGGCGGCGACGGCAACGGCCGCGGTTGTCCCGCCAATGGCGCACGGCCGCCGTCCCGCCTCTTATCGACCGTCGGCCAAGTCACCATTGGCTGCTCGTTCGGCTGTTGCGGTCGCCGTCGACGCGCGTTTTTCACGCGTGATTTTCCGCGGGCAAACGAAACCCGCAACGCAACAAGTGCGCGCGGCGTTTGCGCGCAGGCCGGGCGTCCGTCCACGTCGTCGTGGCATGTGTACGTACAAGGCGTATCGTGTAATATATATAATACGTAGTTTGAAAATTGCGGCTAAAAGACGCAATTTTCAAAACGGGTTTTTTTCTGTTGTAAATTTCGATTTATTGATCGCGATTTGTTGCGTTGCTGTTGTTGTTGCGTGATCGACGGTTGCCACAAGTTTGAAAAAAAGTTCGTCGTAGTAATGCCTAAGTAAAAGTCTAAGTAGTCGGGTGGAAAATTCCGGTGATTTCGCCGGAATTTTTAAAATCAGTATGTTGTTATAGTCATAATATCGTTGAAGAAGTTAGGCTGTAGCTGGAAATTATTGTACAATTTTTTTTTTTTTTTATCGTACCTTGAAAAACAGTTTTTGTGCGATAATTTCGACCTATTTTTATCGAGAAGTTTGAAAAACACAATTCACGTGTTGAGAGCTTAGATAATATTGTTATCTTATGGCCGATTGCGGGCATTTTTTAATAATAATCTGGAAAACGTGGAAAAGTCGGGGAATTTGAAAGATTATAATTTGTGGCGACCATAATAACATTATATCGAGCTAATATTCTAAAGACTATTATTATGCTAAACGCTGTTTCGAGTCGGGAAAATGTAGTTAGTATTACTGAATTACTGACGATGTGTATATTACAAAACCAGCCTGCTTTAACTAAGAAAAAAAAAAAAATTCTTTCTTTGTTTCGAAAACAGCTATACACTAGAACTTAACTCTGAAAACAAAACCAGCTAGATAAATAAAATAGATCTCTATCCTAAACATCATTACGTGCAGACGCGTGTGTATCCCCCAAATCATTGTTTTACATACGAAAATCATGATTGAGCGAAGTAGTTTGACACTTTCTATTTGTTTTTTGTTGTTTGTGAACCGTTTGAAAAGATAGCTGATTTTGATATACCACGTGTATATAGAACGTCGTCGTATTAGCGGTGGTTAAAAAGCTCAAAGTCGGGTGTCCGAGTGCAAGGCAATGAGATGGATTAAGCGATATGGCTTTTTACTCTTTTTGTAATTTAAAATTTCCATTTTTTTCCCTTCAAAATATAATATCTAAAAATCCGTTCATGAGTTGTAAGACTGCAACAGCTGCTTCCTATGATTTATTTAAGTCTCCCTATTGTTCAGCAAAGTAAATTTTTATATTTAAACACTTATTATACAGAAATAAATTTTCTTTTTATTCTTAATTTTGTGTTACGGCCGTTCTATTAATTATTTTGCGTTCTTATGTCATGCAAATGTCGTACAAGTGTGCGTGAGCAATACTATTGTAATATTGAAATGTTTACGCGTTTATTTTGAACACAAATTTGCAGCAACGTAACAATAGCACGCGTATTATTGTATTTCATAACTATTATTATAATACACCCATTGTTGTTTGAATTTCATCCCCCTGCATATATAAGTATATATACAAAAAGATAGAAATCCGAGTATTATACACAAGCGTGGTAACAAAAATAGGATATGGCGTGTATCCCCGTACTAATGTTTACCAGTTAATCGTGTTTATCTGCTAGGACGTTAAACGGATGACCGTTATCGGTTGTCATCCCTTTACAGCCAAAGCAAGGGGATCTATACTTCCTGCCGAATCCCGTCAAAAAAAAAATCATTATTATGGACTCGCTGCGGTGCTTTTTGCCCGGAGAAATCATAAATTGGGATATAGCTGATAGATGTAAATATACTTTCAACTGATATGAAAAATTAACCGTACTATTCTGTGTTTTTGTTGATTCGTAGCAACATTTTAATGAGGAGTACCTAATATCTGTTGTAAAAGTATTTGGAAAAAAAATAGTACAAATGCATAACGCAAAAGCCAATATACACTAATGTAAAAAATTGTTTTACTGCTATTACTATGGTTTTATGTGACATCCCTTCAATTAAGAACTTGGATGGTTTTCCAGTGTCCACTGGAAAGTATAGTAAAATTGAAAGTTCAAAGAGCTCGATGATTAACTGTACTCGTAATATAAGCGTTAGACTATATAGTAGTGTACGATATAGTAATGTTGATTGTTTTCTAAGAGTCGAAAGAGTAAAAAACTATGTATGTGTTTCGATCGGTAATTTATTAAAACACAACTCACGTAATGCGTAAACACCACGTACTATATTCTTTGAACATTTGGTGCCACTGAAGACCAAATATTCTGAAGAGAAATCGAAAATTGAGTTACGCGGACTTTTTTTTTCGGTTGATATTGTGCGCGGAAAAATAAAAACGGAACAAATAGCAGAGGGAATAAAGGAACTGCGTATATATTCGAACGGAAAGGGTGTTGTGAGAGGATGTCGAGAGGGTAACAAAATACTTAGTAGACCCTCCTAATAATCACATTCACGAGCCCTTTAGAACTCTCAAACGTATATATACATATATAAAAAGTCTATCGCGTATTTTTTATCGCATAAATTATAGCCGTTAAACATTTAGTTGGATTTCGAACAGTATTATTACTCGATTGTTATTCAAAAGAATTCAATCTGTGTTCGTAACGAACTGCAAAGAGTAAAAACACAGTATTAATACATATATATATATATTGTTGTACGCGTTTGATGTTAGAAAATGATTTTTACTGCAAAGACGTCGATCGAAGAAACACCGAGTATGTATTACAAAAAACATTTTACAAAATTATGGAATATTCGAGATTTTCGGCGCGTTCGTATTGATTTTATAACAACGCTTATTTTTATCTGTGATTATACTCCGTCAGAAAATTTGATGTTTTTACTTACCAACAAGATAAGCCTCAAATGTTATACACTCGGATTGAAATTAATTTTTCGTGAATATTATTTGAGTTTTAGATCAAAAATGGAAGAGTTAAAATTTCACAAATTGTTCCGAATTAAAGTAATTCTGTTTAGAACTGATTCGGAGATTAATTACAATCAAACAACATAACATAAATATCTACATACATACGATTGAAAAATTTAGAATATTTTTCTACATTTTGTCAAAACATTTTGATAATCGGCCACGTTTTGTTTTATCCCAGCTCGTTTATCGCGTCAATATATTATTATTTTGTCGGCAACAACTCTCGGCTTATCGCGTTTAAATCCGATTTCGTACGCGAACGCGCTTCCCAACTCTTCTTATATATATAACGTGTCAATTTCAAACGTATATTTCCCCGGCCCCACCGGTCATAAATTTTTAAAAATTTTTTTACGCCGTCATTTAGTGTTTTCCGTTCCTGCCGATTCCTGCGACCCGTCTCGAAGTTTCCCAACCACGGTTTTTTTTTTTTTTACTTTGCGGCGGAGGAATCGGCAGGAACGGAACACTCGGGTGCAAAAAATGAAAAAAGAAATTAAAACGGCCGGTACGTCAAATTCAAAGTGCTCGAGAACAGTTTTTCCACCTTTTTGGATACGCAATACTACATCTATAGCGCTCATCAAAGACAACATAATGTCGAAAAACAGCATCAGCCAAGGCGGGGGTTCTTTTTTTTTTTTTTTTTTCGTGGTGTCACTCGACGATATCGGAGCCCGAAATGAAGAAGGAGCCCCGTCGAAATCCAACACAACACAAACAATGGAAAAGTCGTGAATGCTGCATATTATACAATGTTATTTACTGTTTTCGGTCGATACTGCAACATTGTGTGGGTGTTTAAGTCTAAAGTGTATACACACGTCGTTTATATTATATTAATATTTTCTGTTAATATTATTATTATTATTATTATTTTGTACACAACACTGACTGCTGCGCTGCTTTAGCGTCGGGCAATAGTCGCGCGCGCTCGCACTGAGGGGAGTTTTTCACACAAAAGGGGTTAAATCTGATGGCCGGCCAAATTGATACCGAAATCCTCTTCATTGTTTCTTTCATCAAGTCTCTATTCATGCGGCACGTGCGTACGTGTGCGTGCCGGCGGCGGCTTCGTTCACACTCCCACAGCAAGGGATTATATTATGTACACCCTTCTTCGGATGCATACGTGTAGCTTGATGCGTCGCGTAAATAAATTTGCCAAACTGATTCCTCGAAAAGAATAACAATAAAAAAAAAAAATCGCCGTAGTTGATCGCGTGGGCAGACCGGGGTACGCACAAGCGTGGGTGGGTCACTGCGGGTTCGGACGTATCTGAAAACAGTAATGAACAGAATGAGTAGCCTTCGGGAAAACGATTCCGAGCGAGCTCAGTTGTCCGCGGCGTACGCGTCACGGGGTACGTAAAAACCACGTTTAACGCGGAAATTATAGGTACTTGGGGAAAAAAAATTTTAAAAAAAACACCTAGCGAACATTTTTTTATCACGTGTTAAATCACGTATAGCGCAATATAAATGTTTGAAAACGACGCGGAATAATTTTTTATGACGAATAGCCGGATTTGGCGCATCTCAACTCGGAAAATAATCGAAATACGCTTGAAATAAAATCAAATTTGCAGTCGGTATCCCAACACGAGAATGTGGTGTTCAACGTAACGCGATTGGGAAGCACTCTTGCCCGAAAACGAGCATTTATACATTTTCGCCGTAAAACGCTCGATTTTTTTTTTTTTGGGGGTTTTTGAAACTCAAAAATCAAGCAAAATTTCAAAATAAGCTTCGTCCGCCGGAGTTTATACGGACCTTTTATTAGAGGTACTGAATTTAAAAATCGACGCGTAAGAAAACTGCATCATCGAATTTCAAATATTTTGACGTAAAATTCTCTAAAATTCCCAAATTTTTTGTTTTTCGTGTTTAACCGAAAAAGTAAGCAAAATTTATTTTAAAAAAAGATTCTTCCAAAAGCACCACCGGAGTCGGCCTATCAGTTAAGGTACTGAATTCAAAAATCTGAGCAATCATTCTACCCGAAAAATTGTTGACAGAAAAAAACAACATCACCGTGAAAACAAAAATATTCGGTTTCATTAAACATAGCAATGAATATACTATAATAATAACTTTTAATTTAAATTTTTTATAACGTCCGCGTGCGTTATTCGTTTTCGAAAAATTCACACTTTTATTCTACACTGCTCCGATTCTATCAAAATGTAATTATTCGCATACGAAAAAGTGAAAGATTTTTAGCCTTGCAGTGCGGCCACCTCGGTTGAAGCTGTTTACGGAAACTTCGATTAGTCTATTATGATCCAAAAACAAAAAGTGGAAACTTTCAAATTCGTTCTCAAAGACTTGAAATATTTTCATAATATGTGACGTTAAGAAGTTAAGAAGTTAGGCCCATTTTTGTTTGGGATCGGAACCGATTTTGAAAATTTTCGATCCGTTTTATTATTCAGAGCATTGTAATTTTGTCGATATTCACAATTCGTCGTTGTGCCATAGAACGTATAATTTTAAGTTTGGAAAAATCTATAAAAAGCGTAATGTATTTTCACTTTTACGGAATAATTGGAAATCGGTCGTCATAATTACTACCTACCGTTATTGTTTACAGGCGTTCTTTACGAGTACATTATGCTCATTATTCGTTCTTGTCTTTGTGCGCAGGTACTTGGCAGTATTATAAACTCTTTTAAAAGTTATCGAAATTTATTGAAACGTGCACGCGTTGAAGTTTAAACGGTATAAAAAACGATCATTTTTTTTTTGTTAATCTAAATGTAAAATTTTTAAGTTTTTGCGCTGTTGGTCATTCGCTTTGTTTATCGATAAACCGTTGTTTGCTGGTATTGGGTTTGATTCGTTTCAACTTTCGTCGAGCTTCAGCTGTTTGATTCGAGATACCGAGAAAACCGCGGAATCCGTCGCATTTTCGAATCGTTCACAACGTTTGCAAAATAGGTACATACTGCGAATAGACCGTACAAATAACCGAAAATCAAAGGTATTACGATTTATAACACGTTCCGGTACACACCACAGCAGCTGTTTCAAAAGTCTACTCACGTTTTGTTACGATGCGACGGCAAGAACAGCACGCATAACGGACATGATTTCGACCCCATCGATAGATATATTTACTCAAACGGAAAATCGTTTTTTCAACGACGCGTCGTACCCGTTGCGCGTACCCTCGGGTAGTAGAGACAGCAAGTAAATCTTACGAAAAAATTAAATCGTTCGTTGTGATATTTTGATATGATCGCTCGCGAGTATTTTGTACGAGCCCAGCCAGTCAGTATTGTAAAGTTCAAAACTCTTCTTACCGTATACGGTTTACAAACGATCCGTCTAGTAAATATTATACATATATGTATTTGCGCCCGAGCCAGATTGCAGCGGAAAGAAAATACGCGCGGGACACGGCATAGAGGAGCGCACCCTTAAGTATACGGCGGCATACGGTTTTGAACACCGGAGTACACGCGATGAAATATTTTTCAAATTAAAATTTCTTCCTTTTTTTTTTTTTTTTTTTGTTTATTTCGGCTTCCGGCTGCCGACCGCGAGCAAGCAAGCGGTCAAGACCGTCCAACGCGCGTCGTTGCTTTCTTTTCATCAAAATCTCGAGTGCCGTCCGTTTATAATTGAATTCGCCCGCCGCGAATCCGTCGACGACTCTGTCCGCGGTAAACACGACCGCGATACAATAACACGTACTATACGACCGCGCCGCCGGACCGCGTACACAAACAGTCCCCCGTCGCGGCGAAACGGTTCCGCGTGTACGAATATAAACAACATAATAAACAATAATAACTTTATTGTATCTTGTGTCTATCTCGGGCTGGTTTTTTTACTTATTAATACTATTCATCAACGTGTTCACACAAAACAAAGCCAGATGGACGCCAGACGGGCCCTCCTGCGAGCCGATCTGTACGTTGTTTAAAGTAGAACGTAATAAGTATCTCGTTTATCTCTCCGACGACGGATCGGAGAAAAACGTTTCGGACTTTTTTTTTTTCGGAACGCGTTTTACCTCCCGAGCCGTTTTGCGGACGTTTCAAAATGTGTTTGGTTTTTTCTCTTTCACGCGCACGACGGCGAACCGATGGAGAAAAAAAAACCCCGATCGTATACGCCCGTCGTCGATTCAACAACAACATGACGACCTGTTTGATCGATATAATACACTGTTTGCAGACAAAAACTACAGGGGCTCGAACGAAAAACAGAAGAACAAGTCAGAGATACGGAGATCGTAGAGTTTACGTGAAAAAAAAGTGTCTTGTATCGAAAAAATCTGTTTCAATCTGTTTTTTTTTTACCGTTTTCCTATTAAAACAATATCGGCCGATAAAACAGCGTGTTTTCCGGGGGAGTTTTCGTAACGCGTGCCGTATCGTCAAAACTACACGGGCGGTATTCGACTGTGAAAAATTTAATACAAACGGTCGTTTTTACTCTAGCCCTTCGACGCATCCCTCGCGCGCCGCCCTGTATCATCACGCCAGCCATCGTTTGCCCGCCTGGACTCTCGGCATTTCTCCGTTTTTGGCTGGCGGCATTTCACGTCTTACGTGGTTATATGTCGCCATCGTTTTTATTTAGAGCATTATCCGTTTGCGCCGGTGACGACGACGACGACGACGACGGTTTTCGTCAGCCCCGGTCGAAGGGTCGAACATTATTTATTTATACACGGAGCTACGGCGAGACGACGACCGTGTAAAAACTCGTCCGTCACCGCGAAAATCGTTCGTCGCGCGGATATATATGTATATACGTATCGTTGTACACACACAATCAGCGCAACGTTTCCCCGCTTTCGAGTGGTGTAAAGCATTGTCTTTGCCTTCGAGATAGATTACGGTCGCGTATTGACGGTTCGAAATCGTCGGTAAACCGTGGCCGAGGCGGAACAAGCAAACAGCAGTTCAATCGACAGTGTCCACATCGAGCGGGTGGCCGGCGAACGAATTGATGAAAACCGTAGTTTTCGATTTTTCATTGGAACACGACATAGTATGTTCAAATTTCATAAAAATTTTAAAAAGGCACAACCGTCAAATGAAATTTGCAACTATAGTTTAGTTTTTGACGGTTCTCAAACGTTGCTCGGAACAGTTATTATTGTATGCAATCTTACAGATTTCATAATCAACCACAACTTCCGAATCGGGCGATCCGTTCAAAGCGAATACACCCGACCCCGATAATCCTCTATTCCGTACAAAAATAGAGACCACCAGAGTTTCATATATATTATATAAAACGTTTGAGGAGCAAACTGAAAGCACGTTTTATACTCGCGCGCGAGAAATTTATACGACTCGAAAATCGACTTTATATTGAATTTAACTTTCCGTTCTGTTCAAATGTCTAGGTATCGTCGTTTTTTTCATTCATCATTTTTTGCTTTGGGAGAGCACGCGTAATAGCGCGGATAACCTCTACGATCGTTTGCAACATTTTCGTAACGATTCGAGAAATTGTTCGAATTCCTTGTGTGGACGCGGATCCACGTTTTTGGATAATTTTGTTAAAATGTATTTATTATAACGAGTCGTGTAGTAGAAGGTAATTTGGATAACGGGTGGCAAGAAGGACATGGGTATATCGCCCGAATCGGTTTTCGTTCGCTCGAGTTTTTTATACGTAGTCTGTAGTATTTGGTCTACGTGTCGTATTATCCCGTTCGGCGATGTGCGCCAAAAGTAAAACACTTTGTGCGCAACTATATGTACGAATCACACTACAAATCTTCCGTTGAAGGCGATTTTACGAGCTCGCCGCGGGATTGAAAACTGCAAAAATGATCTCGGGACGTACGCGTATAATTATTACATCGGCCGGCCCCGTACAAATAAAGAGGAATACGTGTCGCGGAAACGCCGCCGCCGCTTTGTTGACAAAAGTGCCGCTTCGAAATTATTATTATAGTTTAAGAGCATTGTAGTCGGAGTAAATATTTGCCCAGCATGACGACGACGACAATAATAATCGATTTCGCGCGCGCGTGGTGGCGTCGATCGAGCGCTTTTGTTATTGCAGCGTTATACACATACACCGCGGGGAGGAAAATTAATAATTAGCGTCGACACACTCGTCGTCGCTGTATACGTATGTACGATAGTACCGCGAGTGCTTTGGAACTGTGCGCTGCTAAAATTCGATCTGTACGATTTTAGATTCTGAGAATAGTAGTAACAAAGAACGTATCGGTTTTCACCACACGATGTGTGTGCTTTTTTTATAATTTTTTTTTTTTCACGCCATGTTGTCACGATGACAATCATTTTCAACGATGCTCCTAAAGTCAATAATACCTCTAACGATGGACACGGAACATGGTGCGGCTGAGGAGGGGTCGTAGATTTAAGCGTAAATTAAAAAGTTACGACGAAAAAACTAAGCGAAAATTGACCTAACCGCGACCGTCAAGTTCCGAATAGTTCCGGAATAGGTTCCGAAATATCGGGCCAAGTTTTGAGTCGATTGGCCAAAGCGGGGGAGGGGCTGGCCCTCGGTTTTTCGGATATTAACAAAACCATTACGTTTCAAATTCCAACAACATGGTTCCAAATGAGTTTCGAAATATCGGTTTCATCGCTCCAGGGACAAGTACGGTTAGGTACATGAAGACCCTATCGAAAATTGTTTTTTTTTTCCAAGAAACGATCCTAATTCTAAAAACCTGGTTCCAAATGTAGTTGCGAAAAATTTCCAAAATATTGGCGTTATTTTGATAATGAAATATTGTGGTGTGGCCAACTTCACGTACGTCTGATCGAGCACACACCGACGTGGCAACACGTTTCGCTCGTATAATAATATCTTCTACGGATTCGCATCAATCTATATACATCAATGCGACCGCGTGGCGTTTCATTTTGACCGGCTAATATTGACATACAATTTTACACACACACAGTCGTGGCCGCAATACTATGTATAAAATAATAATAATGATAAATAACAATAAAAAAAGTATTTATTATACGTCCGTTTGTATTTAATAATATTTATACAACATCAGAAACGCCCTCCATAAAACGACTACTCGGCGGTGCTGCACTCGTAAAATCGAACCGGCCATGGCACGTGTAGCTGCAGTACCGCGCGTATAATAAGTAGTATTCGAGTGCGGGCAGATATTACGTTTTTGGATATTTTGGGTTTTTCGTTTGATAATAACAAAACGACCATAGTTAATTTTCAATCAATTTAATAATTAGTATAATATTTCAATATGAGTACTTAACTAGAGTTAAGCTTAACAATTATTTTTATTCTAAAGTTCCGTGTCGAAATGTTATTAACGAGCAAAATATACAGTATAACCGATATGAAAGCTTTTTCGTCTTTGAATCAATCACCTAAATGATAGAAATTACTTGCTTATGAAAAAAATGATAAGTATAAATATTCGTAAAAATCAACCAAATGTTTAAACACGACCGAAATTTATGGCAGTACATTATATAAACCCGACTTCTTTGTACGACGAATGGTCTCATTGCTACATTGGCAAAATGGTGGTCCCGAGAAAATATTTAAAAACCAATTTAACAGTGTTATTCCTTTCATAGATAATCGATTTCCTTGTACCCGTGGTTAAGTATAAATCAATTTAAAAAATGTATTATTTAACTAAAAATTTGTTTTTACTTTACCAGAAATTCATTTCTATTCTATTAAGTAAACGTACAACTCACGTAATTTGACTGCATAGAAGTTCGTCTAGTTAAAAGTTGTTGGCTTATTTTATTAATGTTCAAAAAAAAAATTTATACTATATATACTGCAAATTAAACGACTGTTATGAGTAATATGAAAAAATAAACAAACAATAGGACATTTATCATTATTTCTGTATGAATAATCACTTGTTATTTAAAACTAAACGAGTAAATAATTAATTTGTTTTCTGCAATACAACCTAACCCACGTACTACAAAATTATGTATTTCTAACGAATGTCGTTAAAATTAATGACCAAAGTCATAAACAACATTAATACTACTGCAGTCGAATCTCGATACTATTGTCAAAAATAATTAATTTAGACAAATTTAATGGTTTGGTAGTTAATGGTTAGCATAGTCTTTTTTATTAACAAATTAATTATATGTATTTTAACTATGTATTATAAATTTACAAAATTATATCTTTTTTTGTTTACAGAAAAAAAAAAAACATTATTGTATAATTACGTAATGTTTCATTACGCTTAGCATTTAAAAACTTAACCCTCACAATTTGTATACATTAAAAAATGTATTATATTAAAAGCATTACTATAGCATCTGTATTTTGTAACCGGTAAAAATTATTACGATATTTTATGAAATTTTATACCAAAAAAAGATAAATATAAATAAATCAATGCAAATGGTAAATAGTCATGATACTACCAAATGATAGCATTTCTATTACATTTTAAAATTATAATAAAACAGTGAACTGAACGTAATGTTATATGAATTTGTATGTATTATTAATTAAACTCCGTTCAGATAATCGTTTTCACTAGATATTGTAGGGCGCAACCTAGTGGAATAATCTTAAGGCTAGGGTTCGGAAAGAGGCAATAGAGGCCGTTACTCATTTTTACGAGTTGGTACCAGAGTATTTTGAAGTACATACGTATTAAAATGTATATTAGATGGACAGTTATTATAGTTTTCACCGTGGTTTATTATGAATAATAAAAATACCTGATAGCCATAAAGCTTTAAAGTAGCCATAAAGTTCGCTAACTCTTCGATACTTTAACTCCATGATACTTTATTTGTGTACAAAGAACTTAATGGAAAAAGTCTATAGCACCAACAAACAGTATTTTATACAAAATATAACGGTATAACATCGTTTTATTACTCATCAGAAAAAATCTAAATATTATTATTTATTTAAGTTGTATACAAAAAATGTACGTCACGAGGAACTTATATTATTAAATCTATACGGCATTCTATAATAATTAATACAGTGTATTTAGGTACCTATTTAATATTTGATTTTGAATTGAGTACTTGCGGTTTGTAGTTTATAAATTAAACTAATCGTCCTGTAAAAAAAATTTACTCTTCATTTGAAGTAAATGCCAAGTACGAAATTCGACAACAATGTGTTCTAACTTTAATCAAAAACATAAGGTATAAGAACTCTGCAGTTATTCGAATACAAAGTGCAATTTTTTAGCAGCCGGCGGGGTATAGGTAAGTTTTTCAATTTATTTTATTTTGTCCTTTATTATGAATATTACTACAAATAACGCGCTCTTTTGGATACATATTTTCATATATTTTTGTTTTTATCGGTTATAATACCTATTAATACACTACCTATATTCATATTGTAGAATTATTTTTCTAAAAATTTACAAGAATGTCCATGAAAATAAATTTATTCTCATTCGAAGAACTTCAAAACCGGTACATACTACTAAAAAGTTAGGCGTTATCGGGGGGTGTTCTTATCATACTTAGCAATTATCATCAATCGATTGCTTATCTATTATTGTTGGTTGGAGTGCAGGTGACTACTCTTCGGAGTAGTATATTATGCGTTCGATCGAATTCAAAGGAAGTGAAACTTATTTTCGAGGGCTTTTTTTAGCTTTCTAAAACGCCATATTACTATGAAACGCAATAGGTACCCACGCGTTCGAGTCGCGTAGTCAATTTTATTCGCTTTCATTACTCTATTTTAAACCGCTGCAGATTATCAACCCAACAACAAATAATATTTTACCAACAGTCCAATCAAACATCGGCCGTTAGGTATCCAGGAAAAAAAAAAACCTCGTCAATTACGCATTTGTTTGTGTGACATATTTTATCAATAATTACATCCGAGTACCGCTATAGAATTCTTTGAAAAACGAGCTGGAATTTAAAGTGTATACAAAAGATGTGCGTTGATTAATACATTATTTCAACATGCATGTGATCCGAGTCAACAGTATTGTTCTCCGTCACCTCCTACACTCACTTTCTGGCACACCGATTTCCACCGCGTGTTTGGCTGTAAATCTGATAGTGTACACGGATTAGACCTGTTGTAATAATACTGTATAATATCTAATGTTATTACGAAAAACGGTTTAACGTGGATACCCGCAGGCGTTAAACCCGTGACAATTGACATGGGTTCCTGTACACACAGCTGTATAATATACGTCTGGTAATCCGATTGTGATCGACATTCGAAAGACAAACTGCTGCACAGAAGAGATACAAGACGTTTTTTTGTTTTCGACGATCAAAAAATAGAATTCCCGCTGTAACGACGATTGGTATTAATTATTTTCCTCTCGAAATAACTGCAAACAATGCCGTCCATTGCGGTATTTGGTCCATACCAGCTGGGTTTCGTTATATTTCGTTATTCGCGTTGTACAGGATGTTCACGAAAGAATGCTTCGAAAACGATTTATTTTTATGGGGTTAGATCAAGTTTTCATGCCGTTAGCCACCGACACTTTGGATAACAGCTAAAACAGCGGGATCGACAGGCCGTATTGAATCGATCATAACACATCAAAACACGGAAACGACGTCATTCGTGCAATAAACGGTGCAAGTCTGCAGCACCTCCAAACGTTTGTGGCGCGGGGAAAAACAACCCACTTAACATTTCGGCGTAATGTGTTTCAATTATAAACGTTCAATACTTTTTTGAAATGCGAAGCGTCGTATTCTTTCGTTAACACCCCCGCATTATAAACGTTTTCGTTTCGGAGAACCAGCCCAGAAATATCTGAGGATTTCGTCGTCGTCGTCGTTATTATTTTTATTGTTATATTACAGTTTGTTTATTTGTTATTAACCGAACTGTACTGTACACATTGTGTTCGTATTACGCGTCTCCGTGTCTTGGGGGAGGCGGTCTTACCTTCTTGAAATGCTTCTTTGAAAGAAAAAAAACGAACATCATTACCGAGTACGGGAGATAAACACGGCTTAAAACAGTGACAAAGATAATAATAATATATTGATGATAAAACCGTATGCCGACGTGTCGAACTGTATATAATATCATTGTTCCTATATATATATGTTGTGCTCCGGTGTTGTATTTATTATATTATCGTATTGTCGTTTTTATGTGCGACATCGTAAATCTGGGGACTAGGCCAAAAACTAATGGTCCAGAACGTTATAATATTGTGATTTGTGTGTGTATACGCGATGATGTTATTCGAAGAAAACGCCTTAAAAGTAAAACGCCGACGTCCGGATAGACGACGCCGACCGAGTCAACAATGCGCAGAGTTTAACAATGGCTAACGTCTTGTTTTGTCCGATATTTATCCGTTTCGCATTATTTTTTAAATTCTACGAGTTTATATATTATTTTTCTTTTAAATATTGTTAAACGAGAGTACGTGTATGCAGTTCAAACAATATCGATTAATATATATATAGTGTTATCTAAATACACGTTGGGTGCTATACGGCGATAGTCACGTTTCCCTAACGTTTATGAACGTGTGTGGTAGATTATAATAACCGTTTAGTTCCAAAACTGACGTAACTTATTTTCCTGCGGTTTATAAAAAATCACAGTGTCTTGTCAATATTAACTAATCCGTATATCTCTAGATATCTAGGTACCACCGTATTATTATAAAAATAATATATTTATGTGCATCATTATTACACGTGTATATTTGATATAATTTCCTTCTAAAATCCTAATCAAATCAACGTATATTTCGCTGGCCCCCGCCCCCAATTTTTTCAATCTTGGGTTATTGAAAATAAAAATAATTCGTTTGAATTTGTTTGACACTCCTTCTCCAGTTTTAACAACTTTTCTTCAAGAGGGGCTGTAGAAACGTTTCCCCCCCAAACTGTAGAAATGACAAAAATGAAAAGCGTTTTTTGTAAATATGTAGAGCCTAATTTGTTCCTCCGAGGGGTGGGGGGATGGGGGCTGTAGAAACGTGTAGGGGTGGCAGACAAATTTTGAAAATGGTCAAAAAAATTCAAACAAATTAGGCTATACGTATTAATATAAAAAAAGTGTTTATTTTTAGCATTTCCACAGTTCGGGGGGCTGGGGAAACGTTTCTACAGCCCCCGGGGTGAAAATTGCTACCGCTTGTGTAGGGGTGTCAAACAAATTTTGAAATCAGTCAAACGAATTCAAACAAATTATTTTCATTTTCAATGACCCAAAATTCAAAAAGGGGGGCCTGCGAAGTGTACGTTTGAAATCAACGTAAAATGAAGTAACACCGTATCGGTGAGAACGATTTTGATCTCTGTATTCTGTATACCTGTTTGATCGACGTTTATTCTATATATGCATATTATATATCTCCACCTCGTGTGACAACCACATCCGTACATCGGTGCGGCGCGTTTTGGCGGATATTATAATACAACACAATAAAATACAAAAACAGCATGTGGGGTGTGAATAGTAGAACTGTGAGACACATATTTTATTACCACATTGTATAGGTAGGTGCATTCTACAATTTGGATTTCCAAGAAAAAAAAAAAGAAATCAAAACGATTACCTATTCTATCGAAGTATACAATAATGTGGGTATTCGACATGACCCACGAATGTTTGTACTTTGTATAAGGGGTGTACAAGTCACAATTGTGCGTACAATGAAACCGTACAAATAAATAATGATATATGATATTCTTTAATACTAAATTGTTACAATGGTGCTGTGCTCCGTGTGTGTTCCAGAACGTATAGTATGTTTGTTTTGTTGTGTACAAATTATATTGACAACACGTCTCGTTGTGTCCAAGGGAAGCGCGTAAAAATTTGGAACGTAACGTTTGATCGTCTTAGAAAGCCGCCAGGGATGGTGCGTTTTATTGTAATGTTACGTTTACCACTTCTGTAGAAAAGTATTGGATTGACTAAAAATGGTCGTGAAGTATCAAATGGACCAAATAGCGCAATAATCTTATAAAGAGGATATTCGAAAACATCGTAAAACTCTGATTTTAAGGGTGCTAAATAGTGTACTGTACACAGTATGTATACATATTTACTCGATTCAACTGCACGGTTTTCGTTTGTATTTGAAATATATTACAATATAATTTTGTTTGTTTTTTTTTTTTTTTGATACGAAACCTATAAGAAGTATAATGAAGTCAAAATCATATAAAAATAAAACGTGTACCTTTATTTTTGGTACCATACCTGTATAAAAATTTCTAGCAAACCGAAATGCGATAGATACAACAGACACGTCTAGACAGTGGAACGGAAAATAAGACCGTAAAATCGGTTTCGCGGATCAAGAACACGTGTCCTGCGCCTAATGTCAAAAAAAAAGAGTAGAGGTGAGTTCTTTTAAAAAATATAGCGTTTTCTAGTACACGTCTGTCGGAAGGCCGCAAAAACGAAAAGTAAAAAATAAAACTCGCGATCCCCGGGTCTGTCTGTATAAGAGATCTGTATATGAGACGGGCGATAATAATATTATAAACGTTGATGACATACACGAGGAACGTGACGGGTTTCCGGAGAACCGCGTTTGTACATTATACATGACGTATCGTACGGTGGTAGTTTTTCGATTAAAAAAAAAATAATAATAATCATAAAAGTACAAAACAAATTTGCACGTATCAAAGGGGTATTTTTCGCCACCGTTGAGACGACGATCGTTCGTTCGTCGCGCCCGAGATGATGACGACAGTATAGATGCTGGTTCGCAGACGACCACGGAGAGTAATAGTCGTTGGAAAAATGAAATATGTTTTTTTGACGAAATGAGATTTTGAATGAGACGAGCATATTATTATATTTCTTTTCCCCGTCTGTCGAATGAATGCGTATACATATATATATACGTCGTCGGTGTGTGTGATGATGGATTTCCATTTGCGCGTACCTACTCGTCCGACCCTTCGAAGGAGGCGCGTTTTTTTATTTTTATTTTTTATTAATATTATTATCGCCTTCGACACAATGGCGGTCGTCACATCGTCTTGTCGTATCTGGTCGGCATACACGTCGGAGACGTTTGCGGAGCCCATTAAAAAGAAATGAGATCGTCTCCGTTCGTGGCGAAATTTACCGCGACTGTACGCACGACGAGAATACTCAAACTTTAATAATAATAATAATAATGATGATGATGATAATATATTATATTTGTCACTCGGTCCTCGAAAAAGCCTTTGCAACGCCGCGATGACAAGTGATTCCTATATTCCGTGGTTGGATAGATAGTGAGAGAGAGAGAGAGAGAGAGAGAGAGAGATATCTTCCGTTGCGGTGTATATTTATATTTATTTTAAAATCCGGTAGTCTGTCACACTATAATCGCTTCGGTTGATAAATTATTATAGTATATAAACGCGTTATGATAAAATATACGTGTAATATTGATATATTATACGTTTCGTCTCATAAGTGCCATTATACGGTGTCATTCGTACGGTGAATTCGGGGCCGGATTTAGGATTTGTAAGCCCTGAAGATAGGCCAAAGTTTTGGTGTGAGACCTACAAGGAGGTCTACGTGCGGGATGGGTTGATAAAAACTATATACTTCTAAAAGAAACGATTTAAACGAAAACCATAAATAAACTGCAGTTATGCTGCTATCATAACAGAAACCTAGATACGTGTCACTTGAAAATGACTAGGTATTTAACATAATCTTATTAGTTTAGGACTTAAAAAATTACAAATCATTGATTTTAAATACATTGAGGGCATCTATATACTGAAGAATATATTGATTTTACAATGATTTTTTTTTCTTTCAATTATTATTGTCTAGAGTCAATTTTTCTATAGGTAGTTAGAATCACCAGTAATTTTTTCAGATACTTCTAAAGTCAGGCGGTACATTGCTTGAAATTTTGTTTATTTTTTAGTTGAATAAGAAAAAGTTGAAAGTTTCCCAAAATGATTCAAATTACTTGAAATTTTCATCCGTCGTTATGAAGCGGGTACATACAGCGAGTTTACATGACTAAAATTTTTGTAGATTTTCTTTCATAAAACCTTTAATTTTTATTTTGGCAAACTTTATTACAACTACTTCAATCTATAAAACTTTTAAATGATACTGTAAAAGTAGTACAGTAATAATGATAAAAAAATAAATAAATAAAAATATTTTTACAACATTTGAAATAACGTTACGTACGTGTTGGTTTTATAACACATGTATCGATGCGTCCACGACTAACTAAATATTATTAACTATACTTATACTATGTTGACTGCAGACTTCAGTGAAAATTTGTTAACATTATACCCGCGTAAGGTGATTATTGGCCGGGGTAGACAGTGTGAATAATGTTGTAATTTATAATTTATCATCAGAATTATTTGTTTGTGTCGCGTACAATCGTGAATTTAGTTTCAGTAAACACTTTCGGATGATTGAGTTTGGGATGCAATACGCGCTGCGGGAGTACGAGCAAGATGTATAATATATATATATATACATACACATTCTTATGTCCCTCGAGGTTTGAGTTTGGCTCGAAGTGCTCTGAAGATTTAACCTTCTACCCCTCAGACCCGTCATAATAACACAATTCGAACTTTTGAAACGTCGAACCGACGATAATTATTTTTCAACACTTCTGTAAAACGTATTCTGTCAACAAACAAATTAGTTTTGCAGTTCACACGATTGCAAAATTCTTTTGATTTCTACATAAAATATGCACACGTGCATATGAAATTGTTTTTTTGTCAATTAATTTGTTTGGTTTTGTTCAAAAAAAAAAAGCACAAACAAAAAACTAGAACTTTACACGAGATCGCAAATTAAACCAAACTGTTTAACATACTGAAATAACTTTATTGTTAAAAGACAAAACAACTTATTCAAACCAATTTACACGCACAAAAACAACACTCGCAGTTCTGAACTGTAAATCGTAGCGACGGACGACTGACGAATTGCGCACTCATCTCTCCTTCCCGTCAACAATGTTACCAACCTCATAATTTTTATCGATAACATTAGTTTAAGTTGTTATTAAATCTCTACAAAACAAATTTAGAGGACCGATGGTGGTGACAGAGGTACAGCCAAAAGATAGCTTCAAATCTAACATTCATTATGACGACCCTTTAGATTTTAAGTAAATTAATTATACTAACCGTTTGTAAAGAATTTATCAGTGTATCAAAGTCACAGGGGAAACCCTCAAAGTTGGTTACTGTAATTATGTGATCACCATCATCATCTTCACTTATGTAGCCAGTATTTTCATGAGTCGTTGGCTTGTTAACACAGTTATCGGAATCATAAATTGTTGTTTCCCCGGTCATTTTACTTTGCAATAACCCTCCGACTGTACTAGCAACAGATGAAATTGGAAAGAGTTTTTATGGCATTTATTATTAATATTTGACAAGATTAGAGATAAAAAAAATACTGCCAAAATTGGTACCAACATAAAATCAAAAATAATGAAATTATTATAAAATACGTCGATTAACTAATTGTAGTCTAACCGCCCACTGTAACCTTAACACTCCTGGTTATAATCTTTGATTAAAATTTGATCGACGGTTAGCTAATCAATGTTTAACCACGTAACGGTACAACTGGCCCTTAGTGATTTAATAAGTGAGGACACTTATAATGTAGAATGGCCGAATGTTATCAATTAAAATTATGAGGCTGGTAGCATTGTTGACGGAAGAGAGAGATGGGTGCGTATCAGAAATGCGAGTTTTGTTTTTGTGCGTGTAAATTGGCTTGACTATGTTGTTTTGTATTTTACAATAAAGTTACTTCAGTATGTTAAACAGTTTGGTTTAATTTGTGATCTCGTGTAAGGTTCTAGTTCGTTGTTTGTGTTATTTTTCGTTTTTTTTAACAGTTTGTACCTATACTGTTTAAATGGATTTTATAGTTGCATCAACAGCATTACGGGCAAGAGCGAATAAATTCATTATAATTGAAGGTACAAGAAATTTTAACTTTCGATTCTCATATTTTTAAACGTAAAATTCTCTACAGCACATAAACGTCTGGATGGGTGGCCGGCTAAAGCAGTGTTGTGTCTCATTGACTGTAATTTTGATTAATTAACTAAACAAATTTACCACATAACAATCATTTTGTTATTTTTAAAACTAAATGTTTATTTTTTTGTGACACAAGATTGGCTTGAGTCCCTATGATTGATGTTCAATGTTGAACGGGAACTGACCATAGCGGCATATGTCTTAATAAAGTTTAAACGAAAAAGTATTTGAAATTCACTGCTATTTGTGTTATAGTTTACTTAATACACAAGGCCCCAGGATGAACTGCATGTATAATAGGTAGGTAGTAACAATAATATTTTTAAATAACTATTGTAAGTGCTTTTCCTTCGGATATTTTGCACTACCTGCGAAAGATTGCTGCGCACGCTTATAATAATAAGATCTCTTAATAGTAATGTGTATATAAGTGTACGTGTTAAACCCTACTTGTTTTTTCACTCGTTTTAGTCATCTGAGAAGATTTGTATTGAAGTATATAGGTAACAATGAAGGAATGTTATATATATATATTATAAAGCGAAAAATATACAATGACGATTGTTGTATAGAATAGGTACACATGTTGTACTGAGCAGTGACCCCTGTTATAAAAGAAAATTAAAGGGAATGCTGAACGTCTTTTTTATACCTTTGGGGTGGGCACATTCGCAGTGATAAATGCACGCCACGCTCTGGAATTAATAATTTTTTTTTTTTGTGTTCAGAGTGAATTATTATAGACCGTATTTTCGTGTCATACGAGGACAAATATAAAGAGCGGCGAAAAAAAAAAAACCGTTATGTCTAAAACGTTACCCTAAATGGACGACATTTGTACATCGTCTTTGCTGTAGGTATGTAATATGCGAAACACAAAAGCGTTGCTTATCCGACGCGAATGTACAGTTTTTTATTCGAATCGGACCTTGAGAATTCGACACGTGTTCGGGGATGGTTTTGTACGCATTTTGAACCATCGCGTTGTTGGCACAAAGTTAAGTTGCATCCGAACTGCGAAAACGCGTATCCTCATATTTGACGAAACATACGGTGTTTATTACCTAATACGTTGTTGTTGATTGTTTTGACCAGATCAACGTTTTTATTGCTTATGGAATTTTCAAAATTTGAATACAGAGTGTTTACAATGTGCTAGAAAAGATAAATGCAAACGTAAAATCGGGTTCATGTTATTGTTCATTGATGCAAAGTAAACACAATTCACAACTACACGTTATTATTTTTTTTGTTTTCATAATATGACTTCGGGTAAAATATGCTGTAAATAGAAGATAGGAAATCCACATCGGGTCAAAGCGATTTTTTTGTTTAACATGTTATAAATTTTTAGCCGTATAGTAGTACTACGTATTATGTTAAGTACCAAACAGTATGTATAAATAAGAGTCAAGTATATTTACTATGAATTGATTTCGATTTGACGTGACCTCGCAGGGGAACGTTTTTTTTTAAGCGTGCAATTTTCGAAATAGTTTGCATCAAACCTACTACTACTATTCTCAGTTTGAATAGGCACTATTTGAACCCTTTAATACGTACAATAACGTATCTAATAAAAACGTACAAACGGTTTAAAAACCTCGTGAACTTATTTTGTTCGTCGCCTGCACCATTTTGATTTTAAGCTTTTTTCACCACCGCTGCAGCGATACCGCCGCCACATCCCAAATAGAAACAACAGTAAAAATTTGTCCCGCGGATCTTACAATCACACAATAACATAAACATTGTCCGCCCCTTTCGCCGGCACCGCCTAAAAACGACCGATTTCTGCCCGGAACAAAAACCGCTGCTGACTCGACGGATTTTTTTTTTTTGGTAAAATTTGCTCGGCGCGAATTTTTCAATAAAAAAAACCGCCCGTTAAAATTGTGTGTGTTTTTTTATTCGGGACTGCGCGTAATCAGTGTATGCGTTTAGCCCGGAGTCAATGTTCCATTTCCGGAAGGGCTATCGCCAGGGTCTTCTCGGGCGCGTCCCGCAGAGGACCGCGCGCGTCCGGGTGTTTGTTGCTGGCCGTCTGCGGTCTGCGGGACGGCGGCGGCGGCGAGGACGACTGCAACGGCGCCAGCTCCCTGTAATCGTGTCGCAACACCTCGATGTCTTCACGCGCTTCCAAAAACTCGGACTTTTCCATTCCTTCGCTCTCGAACCAGTGGACGAAAGCCCGTTTGCGGAACATGATGTCGAACTTGCGGCACAGCCGGTCCCATCCGGTGGCTATGGCCGTACTGTTGGCCATCATGCACACGGCGCGGCCGCCGCCCACCAGCTCGTCGGAGCCGGGCACGGCGGGCACTGGCGGCCGGCAGTTGATGCCCACCTTGAACCCGGTCGGGCACCAGTCGACGAACCGCAGGTTCTTCACGCCGCGGATGTGCGATATCGCGTGGTTGATGTCCTTGGCCACCACGTCGCCGCGGTACAGCATGCAGCACGCGATGTACCGGCCGGCCGCTTGCGCGCCGTCGTCCAGCTTGAACAGCTGATTGCCGGGCTCGAAGCACGCGTCAGTGATGTCCATGGTGGACGGGCGCTCGTGCGCGGTGCGCTGCGCCGACGTGAACGGCGCGTACGACAGCAGCGGGAAGTGGACGCGCGGGAACGGCACCAGGTTCGTCTGGAACTCGTTGATGTCGACGTTCAGCGCGCCGGGGAACCGCAGCGACGCCGTTATAGAGGACACCACTTGGCTGATGACGCGGTTCAGGTTGGCGTACGACGGCCGTTCCACGTCCAGCTTCTTGCTGGCTATGTCGTAGATCGCCTCGTTGTCCACCATGAACGCGCAGTCCGTCGTGGCCAGCGTCTTGTGCGACACCAGCATGGCGTTGTACGGCTCGACCACCACCGTGGACACGCGCGGCGCCGGGTACACTACCACTTCCAGGTTGCTCTTTTTCGCGTACTCCTGTCGCAACATCTCGGACACGGCGCTGGTCAGCCCGGACCCGGTGCCGCCGCCCATCGAGTGGAACAGCACGAAGCCCTGCAGTAGTCATACAGTAGGTACATTTATATGCGTATCTTCGGGTTCTTTCTGTACAGAATGTTGTTATCGGTACGATTTTCTAATGTATACGACGGTACCTGTAGTTGCCACGTGTACCCACGGTTTTAAACCCCCCAAAAATCTATCGGGCTCGAAAGATTTTAAAAGCCTTTTAATTCTCGCGAGAATATACACCTGCACGCCGTTGCTAGACTCGGCGAAAAGCCGGACGCCCTCCAAAACCTTGTCCACGTACGGCCGTCCCTCCGAGTGGTAGCCTCGCGCGTAATTGTTCGCCGCGTCCTCCTTCCCCGAAATCAGCTGGTCCGGGTGGTAGAGGCCGCGCTCCGGCCCGTTGCGCACCTGGTCGATCACCGTCGGCTCCAGGTCCACCATCACCGTCCGCGGTATGTACTTGCCGGCCACCGTCTCCTTGTAGCACGTCGTGTTGTCGGACGCGCACGGGTCGTCGCCGCCGTTCGCAGCGGCCGCCACCGCGGCCGCCGAATCGGTCAATCCGCCGTTCCGGTCGATCCCGTGTTCCATACCGTACAGGTTCCACACCGAGTTGCCCATCTGGACGCCAGCCTGTCCGATGTGCACGGTGATCACCTGACGTTTGCTGTCCATAGCGGCGGCGGCGGCGGCGGCGGAGGCGGCGTCTGCGTGCTGCTCGCGCGTACGTTTGTGTAGCAGTTACGGAGGACAGTCTTTCGACAATCCGTTTTCTTCGCGGCGGCAAAAGTTAAAAAGAATCGTGTGTGTTTTCACGCCGGGCTATGCCGTGACGGAATCGTACGGAAATCCCGTCAAAATCGTGTTAAAATCTCGTCAGAATCGTGTTAAAAGTCTTGTTAAAATCGTGTTAAAATTTTGTTAGCTGAAAATTTTCGCTGCACCGCGCGGTTCGGAACGCGTGCGATCGTGTTGTGTAGTCTTAGCCAGCTTTCCATGGTGATCGCGGGGGAGGCGGATTCGATTGTTTTCGGCCAGTCACGATGCACAGCATAAAAATTATGGCTATCGCCGGTTTTTCGTTAATTCTTCTGAAGCGTGTAAAGTATTTGGATATTACGCTCCGCAGTTTTTTTTTATTTTTCGACGAGAGTGTTAAAAAAGTTTTCTCGCGCTGTTCACGTATGTAAATTTTGATAACTCTAATCGCCGACAAAATATATGCGTCCATACAGTTCTATAATTTTTCCGTTGCCTAGACGTTTCGTTTAGCTTATTTTTTCTGCCGTCGAAGTTAACAATATGATATTTCTTTCGATTATTATGCTATGACCTTCTTTTCTATACCCTAAATCGTGACGGCTTAATTTTTACCAGGTAAACTGAGCTCGCTCAAATTATAGTCGCGGCTATTTTCGTGAACAATTTACGTTGTTGCTGACGAACATCGCGTGAAATTCCGAGTGAAACCTTTCAAAAGAGAGAGACATGCTGCTCCAGCGCGAATTCGCTCCGACCTTACGAAACAATTGTCGAATAGGTTTTCATAACTTCAAATCGGTACTCTATATATTACTGTCGTACGTCTTCAAAATATTTTTCGATTTATTCGGTATGACGTCGTATTCAATGTTTATTTCGTTTTAGATTATTGATATACATACTAACATACGTAGTTTTATTATCATCATATTTCATACGAATCCATCTAAATCCTGCAAAATCAAAATGCGCACACGACTCTATTGTAGTCATTTATGTTTGTCGACGAAACGTTACGATATTTTTTGTCGCAAAGTTAATTTTCTTCGAATTTTATTCGTTAAGTACATATTATTACCTGTATACGATAACAATAACGCGAATAAAAACGTTAATAATAATACTACGACGTATGAGAGCACATAATTGAAATAATAATTATTCGTGTGAAATATATTATACGTAATTCTGATACGTTCAAACGTTGCGCGGTCGAACTGTATGCTTTTGAACCGGATTATTTAATGCGTATAATACTGCGTATACACGTGCAAAACGTGTCGAAACAAACATCGCTGCCAAACGTAAAAAAAGAAAATTTTAAATAAAAATTCAGAAGCCGATTTGAGAGAACAAAAAAAAAAAAATCACTAAAAAATATAAGAGTTCAAAAGTTACGGCCGCCGGACGGACATAAAAACAAAAAAAACAAAAAAAAAACGGGACGGGTCGAAGTGTGTGTGGTGTAAACGCCACTGAAAGTCGGTTCCTAAAACAAAAAAATATAAGAAAAGACAATTCGCAAATAAACACACTTGTGCAAATACATTTAGTTCATCATAATTATATTCACCGTCGTCAGCGTATGCGTATAATGTGCGTCACTTCCACTCGTGTTTTAAAAGGGTTGAAGCGCGCGCGTGAATCCGCGACGGTTAAGCCCCTGCAGGCGCGATTTGCAGTTCCGCACGGGTTCCGCACGGTTTGAAAAACAAGCATATTAAATCAAGCCGATTGTAACGATAGTAGGAGCCAACAAGTCGCGTCGAGGTAATACAAAAAAAAAAAAATATTAAAGAAACTAAAGCGGAAAAACATAATAATCGTAGCTTAGAAAAACGGACGGAAAACGATTGTAATGTTTGGCTGTTTGGAAATATCACGCGGGACGACATGACAAAAAAAATTTACTCTCTGCGTGTAAAATGAAACAGAAACTTGAAAAAGATTGAACTAATTAGATTTACCTTCTTCAGAAGATTCCATTTTTCTAGTTGTTTTCCAATAAACCAGTAACGTGAAAATTTCGACGCACCTCGTAAAAAAATGTCAAAGCACTGACATACATATGTTGAACAATTTTTCGAAAACAAATGAAGTTTGAGAGAGGACTTCACTATATAGCGCAAGTACCAGCCTAGCCGTGAGACGAGTTCAGATAAGACGCGTCGCGACTTATCGGAACGTCTGATCATGATATTCGATTTAAGAGTCGTATCTGCAGGTATCTGCAGCTACATTTTTTTGAATTTCATTGAGAAATGTTGGTATATTAGTTTTCACGAAGGATCTAGACAGAACACTGCAGAACAATACACTTGGAGCCTTGGTAAAAAGTAATGTTTCACCATTCATCGAGGTGAATTATTATACACATTCAACATTGTTTATAAACGAATTTACAAACGATTTTCATTTTTCGACTACATTTCAGTATTATACATTAGTTAAAGCTGCCAAACTTGTTTCAAGAACTCGAGTGAATGCGTAAGTCGTCATTAAACACGGTTCATTCTTACAAACGTTTAAGGCAGTTCCGAAAGCATCCCGATGCGCGCAGAAGTAGTCGAGTTCGCACCGTGTTGCAAAGTCAACTCTCTGCGATAAAATTTTTTGGATTGAAAAAAAAAAGTCACTAGGACCCTCAAGAACACTAATTGACACAAAAGAAGATGAAAAAAAAAAAAACCTTTTTTGACTTTTGGCCAAGTTTTTGGGATTCTGGCCCACTGTGCGACAGTGTAATTTTTATGATATAGTAAAACTGCGCAGGCGTTCGCGTAAAAACAAAACTCGCGCGTCGGTGTTTTTTGATAACCTTAATTTAATACTTAAATAATTTTTTCTATTTAAAATACGTTACGCGCGAAGAGCTGCACAGTAATTGTACGTCATGTCCGCTATAGAAACTGTAATCGTCATATTTTTTCGAGGTGTTTATTCGTTGGAACGACTACGTTTTTATTCCTATAGTGTCGTACGATCAATGAAAATCATTTATTTTTTTTTTGTAAACATGTATAGTAGCGTTTTTTTACGGCGTATTCTGGTTAGGCCTCGGATTTTTACGACGGGTTTTCGCGAAAAACATCGATTTTGTTCGCGTGTATTGCGCATACACGGTGTATAAATAATACCTCTGTTTCGAAATACGCGCCGTTTCGTCGAAAGCTTTACCCTTTCGCGTTTTAAACGCTACAGTGTTTTCTTCGTACAGCGCTCTGTTGTACACGCGTTACGTTAAAATGTCCCGAAATCGCGCGGGACAGGGTCGATCCCGTGCAGGCACGGCCGTCCGAGGGTAGCGCAGGGACGGTACATAGAGAGAGAGAGCACGAGACGAAACGCGCGCATGTGAGCGTGCATACCACCAACTAGCGTGTTTCTGTCAACCGCCACTGCGGTCGCCGGTGATTATTAGGCTTGGCAAACATGTCACTTTCACGCCGCAGCGCGGGCGACGACGACGACGCGGTGTCACTTGCCGCAAGCGCGCGAGAAATCTCAGACGACGCGCACACCCCTCCCGGCTCTCGCCCCCTATCGACACCCCTATTATCCGCGGTGAACGCGCGCGCGTTATATACGTCTGCGGTGTACACACCTACGTGTACAATAATAATATAATATGTATATATATAGGTAGTCTCGCACGCGCCACGGCAAAGTGTTGTAATAGCAGCAGGCGTTCCGGACGAGGAAAAAACAGAAAAGCTTTTATGAAAAAAAAAAAATTCCGAGCGATCGAAGCGAGAAGACGAGGAAGAGGGAAAACGGCGCTTTATTTTCTTTTCAAAACGCGTCTAATAATAATAATAATCACAACAATACGATGTTATACATATATATACCTCTAACAACCCTCGTCGCGACACGTCGTGTACAATATTCTCTTTTTTTTTTTTTTTCCCCTTCTCCCGTTTTCCGACATCAAATATTACGCGCGGAATATCGACAAGCGTGCAGCGTTTTAATGACCCGCGCGTTTTTTTCACGCGATACAAGTATATTATTACAAGGGTTGCCTATCCGGGGGTTGCTCCTGCAGGAGATTATACGGTGATTTCGCCGCGCCGAGAAATACGGGGGCGAATTTATTGAACCGGGTCGGTGATTATTCTCAGGACGCACCGGGGCATACTACTCGTGTTATTAGCCGGAAAATTTTCAAAAAACTAGGTCACGCCTGGTAAATAAACACGTACATACGAATAAACATTTTTAGTTTGCAGAAACGAGACGCCTATCGTCAATTCAATCCGAGTTTTTTTTTTTATCGAAATCAAACAACGACATGTATTATTTATTACACGATCACAGAGTAGCTGACTAAACGATCGTATTTCTATCGTCTTCTTTACCGTCGTTCGATTTCGAACGTCGCCACTTTCGCGCATGTATTCGTTCGATTGGATATATTTCTCCGAAACTCTCTCTATCTATTCCCTGTACCTAATTCCGGATGCTTTCCGATATTGACGTTTGCGTTAGGATTTTAATCTGGTCTATACAGCGAGGGTGTGTGCCTATTTCCTCGAATAATATTCTTTTCATCTCTTCTTGTACCGCGGCCAAAGAATTGGCTCTGAATTTTGATCGAGGGCCGGTCTTGGACTTTTTTGTTTCGTTTCGACTGTATTATATCTGTAAAATACATCAAACGCGTACCGCCTGGTAAAGTAAGAAACGTGCGTCGAACGGGATTCGAAGGAATCGAATGTGATACGAACGAAAAAAAAATTGGAATATATAAGAGTTGAATACAAAACATTCTGAGTTATGATTTGATACGCTTTACGGGGTGGCCGCGCGGTGTTGTGGGTGTTGAACCGTTCGGCGTACGTGCTGTTATTGAGTGTATCGTTCTATTATTATTTATTCTAAACGATACGGAATATTTTTTCTTCGCCGTACGGTTTTTTACAATGTGCAAATCCTATGATAGATGAAAGAAAACAAAAATCGGCGGTACCTGAGACGGACGGTATTATTATTATTGTCACGGCGGGGCGCGCGTAGACTTTTGTGACATTAATTTTAACAAAAAAATAACGGAACCTGACCTTTCGTCGTACAATCTCCGTTTGTATAGCTCTTTGAGAACACGACGTTGTTGTACATAATAATAATAGGTATAGGACACCGAACGTTTTGTGTACAATATATGTAGTATCAATACACTATAGCCTGCACAGCAGTTTATAGAATCCTTAGAGTACATATATTATAATACCACACATAATAGGTAGAGAAATACCTACTTAACGCGTGTTATTATCACAGCACGTGATCACATATTATGTATAAAAGGATCTTTTAAAAACGTTACAATTGTTCGCGCCGTACAATATATGTTAATCTCTGTGCCGCGCGTGGTCCGCTGACGGGCGGGCGTTTTACCGATTTTACGGTTTTGCTTGTGGGGACCTCCGGCGATATGCCGGTGACCGAAAACGTATTAAATATCGACCGTAAGTCACGTACGGCATTCGGACGATTCCAACACTGCGATGGGTACAAACAATTGAGGCCGTTTTGAAACGTTTGATCATAGCCGATGATGTTAGCTATGATCAGCTATATACGTTTAGCTAACGGATTTCGTATCATATTATTATTATTAACACTGTTCAGTACGAAATATGAAATACTGTTGTGCAATACTTATCGTGTTTGCAGACTATCGAGATACATTGAAGAACAGTGGTGTATATGATTAAAAATCCATTGTCCATTACGTGTTGTCGTACATTTCATAATCATCATAATATTCTATCAGTATAATTATTGGTAAACAAACTATATATACCTGTGGGTTAGGACTAGGGTTGCCAACCGTCCCGCGTGAGGTGGGACGTCCCGTATACAGGGCTCAAATAATGCGTCCCGCGATGCGTGTTCGCGGGACGCTAATTGTCCCGCTTCAAGGTAAACCTGTCAAAGTCCTAATAAATATAAATATTACGTTCGTATTGTGCGCATTTGAAATTATTTTCCATCGATTGCACGTGCTGGTTTTGTCAAACATTAGTAGTATTTGTATTCAGTATTATATAAAAATTGTTTTTCTTTCGATTTTGTAAATTTGTAGTATTGTCCCGTTTTTTTTTTGTCGAGTCCCGCTTGTAAATATCTGGTTTCCCGCTTATCCGCAAATAAGAGTTGGCAACCCTAGTTAGGACCGATACTGGTAAAAAAAAAAATTAGAGACAACACGGTTTAATAGGTTTTACGCATGATAAATAGTGTATTAGAATTCACGCAATCGCGAGGAATGTCATTCATTTTACACATTAAAAGCCTATCGTGTAATTTTTGAATTTAATTTTTTTTTTTCTTCAAATCGGCGTGGAAACATCGTAGTGAAAGTGAATAGTCGTCCGCTGCAGGATCGGCCGAGATTCGGAGCCGGGTCGCAATCATCGTAATGCGAACATTATTGTTTTCGCGTCGAAAGCAGCCGTAATATTGGCGCGGATTGGATGGAAAGTGCAAGGGAGCGTTGAAAAACGGGGAAAAAAAAAAAATACGAAAGAAATGCTTTGTGTTTTCGGTGCACATTATTAAAATAACAATACATATTACACGCCGCGGTTCACAATCGTTCTCCGATCGTATATACAATAATAGCGTAAGTATAACTTTTGACGGAGTTTCTAAAACACTTTTAAATTTTGAGATAGCGTAGCAGTTAAACGAGCAGCAAAGTTTGTCGCCTTTTTCCCCGTATTCAATATATACTTATCGGGAATCCGGCGCTTCGCGAGTTTTTGACTTTTGTAGTTTGCGACAAATACCGCGATTGTCGCCGCCGGTAGAATCGATATGAGAGGAGTACAACGTTATTACAATAATAACGTAAATAATAATAACATTATACACTTTATGCAGTAAAATATTTGTCAACAAGTCCACCACGTAACTCTATATGTCGCGCGGGTATTTTGACGGAGCCTACGGGCGGAACCTATTAATTAATTAATATCTGAAAGCAATGACGAATCAACGCGTTTAAAAAAAAACGTTTCTAAGCGAGCTCAGTTGTCTCGTATACATACATATATCCTGGTAAATTTTTAGCTCAAAAATTTTCGTAGTAAAACTTTTATCAAACCTGTTGTATCTTTTTTAACATTTATTCAAACGATGGATCATTATTTTCGATGTCGTGGCACGAAAACTTAATCGCCAAAAACACGTTTGCCGTAAATTTAGTTGATTAACTTTTAACGGGCATAAGTTTTTTTTTTTAAACAATCCGTACAAAGGGTGTACAATATGAGTGGTGCAGGTACACAGAACGGGGAAAAAAAAAAAATAATTAGGTAAATACAATAAATGACACGAGAAGAAGGCATGCCCCGCACTCCTATACTGACTTCGATTAGCAAATACATAATATTGTTATATTATTCACACACACACACACACCTATGATACGCATTGTCTTCTTATAATGTTTGAGTAGATGATCTTTACGCCATAATCATTTTAAACGACGAGTGTCGTCGTCCGGTAGCGTAGCGGAGGAAATTCGTTCGAATGTTTTTGTGATTATGGAGTCTTTTAAAAAAGTTTTTTTACGCCTATGGCTGTTTGTTTTACAGTTTGAACATGGAGATCATCATGCAATACGTCGTGTTAGATACGAATGTACGTGGGACAGGAGGTGGTGGTATCAAGGACAATGTTTTAAACTGAAGGGTTTGTATTTTTT
>CM029365.1:4851525-4865922 GCA_017140985.1 Hormaphis cornu
CGCGTACAGTTTAGCCCCGGTGTTTACGCGAGATTTTTATTCATTCAACGTTTTTTTTTTCGAGTGCACATATCGTCGCGACACACTCGTATTTTATCTCACCGTACTATTGTACACGGTTTGGGACAACACACATTATACATATAGGTACGTCGGCGGCGTATTATTAAGCAGATGTTTTATACATACGCGCGTGTGTTCGGGCCGGCAACGTTTTTCAGCTATTTTTCCGCATGCCGTCGATTATTTTTCATTCGCAGTTTCGTTGTTCGATTGTTAAAACGCTATTGTGAAACTTAATGACGATCGGTAATGAAAATAACGAAAAGTACGATCGCGTATACGATCGCGTAGTATACACCGTCGGTCGCGCGATAAAAAACAAATTGATAGCAACGTAGCACAGACTCGGTGGCCCATTGACGTATATTATTATTTCACGAAACGTCGTCATCGCGTTCCTCCTTGACGGCGCGATGACCGGGCGTTACGAACACGTTTCGTTTGCCGAGTTCGTCGACGTAGTATACACACTTTTTGTTAAAGTCTGGTCTGGACATCAACATTACGCGTTTAAAAACTTAAATTTAGCTATTCGCCCGTACAAACCGCCGACGGCATCCCGCACGTATCACGTTGTACTCGACGAACGATGTGTCGAGCGCACAAGAACGACGAGAACGCTGCGCGCGACCGCCTGTCCCGTCGACACATCGTGCGCTCGCGTGATGATGATGCGAGATTTAGCGAGCGAACGGGAGAAACGAGGTTCGAGTTTTTATAACCGGCGTTCGTGATGAAGAGTTATATCTGCATGTACGTAAATGATGAACGCATTATTCGTGCTGCAGAAACGACACACGGGCTGGTACAATGCGCGATGTACAACGCGAACAGTGTCGTCCACTGAATGCGCAGGACACGTCGCTGAAATTATAATTCTGCTGCCGCAGCGTTTTTATATTCGCACGAGGAGAGTTTGCGATCGTTTCGGCGACAGACAGAGAGGACCTGACGAAACGACAAAACCAACAAAACGATCCAAACAGCTCCTCCTCCTCCGGTTCGCAGTCCTAAAACGCTGTGGGTTCGTTTCAAAACCTACGCGCGCGAGAGTCGTATCGGAGACCTGTTGATGGCCAACGAAAATCGTGCCGTAACAAGAATAGAATTTGGCGTTTGTTACAGCGGCAAAGATCGTCATGACGATTATTGTTCGTCGCGAGAAATTTAATAACTGATATACCTGAAAAATCCCCTCGGAACCGCGGAGTAAACGCGATCTGTTTTTGGAACTTTGGCTGCACGACGGCGCGTGATTTTAGCGATACACATACACGTTTACGGAATCTACACGATGTTTTCGTCGAATGTTAAACGAGAAACTGTTTTCAACAACAAATCACGAGTGGGTGGGTACGACCGATCCGACCTTGTACATTTTCGGAGTTTTTTTTGTTTTGTGGAATATTTTCGTCAAACAGAAATTACACAACGGTTAACATGTTCGAAAATTTCATAGTACACTACACACTTTGCTCGGATACCAATGCCGATGTACTAATGTATGTTTTTTAATAATTTTTTTCGATACAACATCGGCGACGAATCGGTCCCCCCTAATCGCGGCGTATCAATCCGCGGCGCGTATTTTTTTTGCCGACCGCGGTTACTTTTTTCCTGCGAATAAGATTCGTGCGGAAATCAAATCAGCAGCAAATCGAGGTCTCTCAACCCGAATTATTACAAACGTATTGTTATCGTATAGGCACTTGTATATCGCGAAAAACGCGCGGAATCGGCCGGAGTGGCCGGTGCAAAGGGTTAGGTATTATCGTGTTATATTATGGTGACTGTGCGTATATTTTATAAAGAGTGCTGGAGAAAAAATAATAACATACAATATACATGGACTGTTGTACGTATTATTATAATATTAACACTATTATATTGTCGACTACGTCTTGCGGCGCGAAGATTGATCGTCCCGACGACGACGACGACGTATAGCGGAAGAGGCTGTACGCGGCGGCGGCGGCGGCGGCCGACACGCGCGATTGGCCGGCGCACGAGCGCCGCCTACCGCCGAGGCGCGCACGGTGTGCCGCCGGGATGCGGACGCGCGCCGCCGATCAGTCCATCGTACAACTGCCCGTCGTCTGGTCGTGTGTCCGCGCGCGCGCGTGTCTCCTCGCCCCCGTCTGTCCGCGAACCGTCTAACCGTTGTGCCGCACGAAAAATACATATATCCATAAACAATAATAATAGTAGTATGCGTCGAGCGTTGCCGATCAGCCGCGATTGATTTTGATTTTTTGATTTTGATTTTTCTACGCAACATTACCGCGTGTTTTCTTTCCGTTCCGCGTGGTGCCGCCGTTACGCGATAAGTGCGCGTGTGTGTGTGTTATCGCGCGCGTCTGGACGAACATTATCGCCGAATACCGCGCGAATATTTGTTATTATTAATAGAGCAGCAGCACCACCACCATGGACGGCGCACCAGCTCACGTGTCCAACTTCGACTACATCATGGAACATCACCTGAACCACCACCGCGGACTGGAACCGCCGTCGGCGTCGCCGCCGTCCGTCGTCAGCCTTCAGCAGCAACGGCAACAGGAGCTGCAGCAACACCAGCTGCAGCTTCAGCAGATCAACATGCAGCAGCGGAACGCGGCCGCGCCCGCGACCGGTAAACCCGAGCACATCAAGCGGCCGATGAACGCGTTCATGGTGTGGGCCAAGATCCAGCGCCGGTTGATCGCTCACGACAACCCGAAAATGCACAACTCCGAGATCAGCAAACGGCTGGGCGCCGAGTGGAAACTGTTGGACGAGTCGGAGAAACGGCCGTACATCGACGAGGCGAAACGGCTGCGCGCGTTGCACATGAAGCAACACCCGGACTACAAGTACCGGCCCAGGCGCAAGCCTAAACTGCAGTTGCAGCAACAGCAACAGCAGCAGCAGCAGCAGCAGCAGCAGCAGCAGCAGAACAACAACAACAACAACAGCCAAAACAACAACAACAACATCAATAGCAACATTGTTAGCAACAGCGGCGGCATCCTCGCCAACGGGCTACAGAACGGCGTGGCGGTGTCGGCCGTGCACGCGGCGCAGGCGATCAACGGCGGCCACAAAGCGGGTAACTTTCACGGGTTCCCGGGGGTCGTCGCCGGCGGGACGGGCGCCGCAGCCGCCGCCAACTTTGCCGCGAACTTCCCGATGCCGTACTTCTCCGGGCACCACGCCGCGGCCGCGGCCCTTCACTCGTTCGACGGTCTGAGCGCCGCGGCCGCCGCGGGATACACGACCGCCGCCGGCTTCGTCGGGCCCTACTTGGGCGGCGCCGGCATCCCGTCGTTCGATCCCATACACCTGTCCAAACTGGTGCAGGCTCAGAAGCACGCGGCCGTCGCCGCGGCCCGCTCCATCGGCGGCTCGTCGCCGTCGCCCAGCGCGTCTCTGTCGCCGCCTCCGCCGTCCGCCGCCGACATCAACATGAACGCCGTGCACGGCGCCGCCGCGTTCCAGCAGAACTTTCCGGGTCATCTCCACCAGCAGCAAGCGAATAACCACCACCATCTCCAGCAGCAGCAGCAGCAGCAGCTGCAGCATCAGCAGCTGCAACATCAGCAGCTGCAGCACCAGCAGCAGCAGCAACAGCAGCAGCAACAGTTGCTGCAGAACGGATGCAAGAACGGGGCGGCCGCCGTGGTCAGTTCGTTCTACAATCCGTTCTATCCGTCGGCCGCCTCGGCGGCCACCGCCGCAAAGTCGGGCCCGTACGCGCACCCGCGCATGAGCCTGTTCACGTCCCCGTTCTCGTTTTACAACGGCGGCGGCGGCGGCGGCGGCGACGATCTCCAACCCGGCCATCTGCACCAAAGCCAACAGCAACAGCAGCACAGCAACAGCCAGTCGGCCGCCGCGGCCGCGTTCGCCGTCCAACAGCACAACCAACAGATGCAGTTGCATCAGCTCCAACAGCGCCGCCAGCAGCAGCAGCAGTTGCAGCAGCAGCGGCAGCAGCAAGACAGACCCGGGTCCGCGTCGTCCGACGCCGAAAACGAGCCGACCACCAGACCGCCGCAAGTTCCTACAAACGCCGCCGTTCGCAACTGATACTACCGCAATAACACCGCACACCAATGTAACAGTTTTTTTTTTTTTTTTTCAGTTTAAACTCTATTTTTTTTTTTCTCAGTTCTTTTTTTTTTTAAAAAAAAAATAATATAAATTTTCCAGCCGTATCGTCGTAGGTATCGCGCCGCCGATAAAATTCAACAATTAATTTTCATCGTTTTCCTCCGTTAACAGATTTCAATCGACTCTTCCGAACGCGTATATATATAAAATGTGCTCCTCTCCGTTTTTTTTGTTTTCTGGCTTTCAATCAATCGACAATGTCCGTCGGAAGATCTCGTGAAATTAACTATCGATGTGCATTAATCGCCTTGGATATATATGTATAAGGTTTTTATCGCTGTAAGTAGTACTTTCACACGTTAATATTATTAATACAGCGTTTTTTTTTTTTATTAAGTATTTATTTCCTATCCTATAAGATGATGACTTAACGTGCCGGCGGGTCTTGTCTGTCGAGAACAACGCGACACGTAAATGATTCCGATGTATTTTTTTTCACCGAATCCGTGGAAAATTACTCTTGTGGTCCCGATTCGGTTTTATATCGCGTCTTACGTGTATATATATTTTTAATACCTAATCATTACGACGAAATTATCATTAACTAATATATGTAGTAGTGTTGTTGTTGTTGCCGTTGTTGCCGTTGTTGCCGTTGTGTATTTATAATAAGTATGTTATGTGTTTTTCTCTTTTTTCATAACTCGGGCAAAACTCGCGCAGCAAGCGAATCGCGTCCGAGAATAAACAGAATATAACAAACATCGCGCGGTGAAAAAACAATAACTTTTCTTTTTTTTTTTTACAAACGTACGTTTTTTTTGTTTTCGGTCGTCTCCGAAAACGCGGTATAATACACGCAGTCTCAATTACCGATAATATCTATATTAAAAAATAAATAATACCATCGATTCGCGGCGATGCGTGTGAAATCATAATTTTTTCAAACTTTTTGTTCGATACGTTTTTTACACCGACGTTTTCATTCGTTCGGTAGTAATAGTAATAGTGGTAGTAGTACCGATGGTAGTACCGGTGGTGGTATACATACCAAGCCAGCGTGTACCACCATAATAATACACGCGGAGGGATGCGAATCGTTTTGCTGCGCTCGGTTTTTTTTCTCTGATTTTTTTTTTTTTTGTTCGCCTGCAACTTGGAAGATAGAGACAAAACGTTCGGGGTCTCCGAGAATGGTGCCATATTACTAGTATTATTATTTATTGTACCTGTACGGAAACGTATTATTTTTTTTTATATTATTTTGTATCATCATCATTATTATTATGTGTGTGTTTCGGATTTGATCCGATGCGAATAATTTTTTTTTTTTTGTCTTGTAAATAATTTAATAACGATAATGTTATCAATTATTTACCGGCGTCGAAAGAGAAGTGAAATCAATGTGTAATTATGATGACACTGCCGAAGAAACATCGACATCATCTCGGTTATTAATCCGCGTACAGTGTTTTCGACGATTATGACAATTTTTCTTATTATTCTTATTATTATTATTATAATCGGTGAACCGTGTGAAAATTATAATAAATGTACCATTATGTTTTTTTTTTTTTTTTGCATACACACGAAGAATAAAAAATTATGACGAAAGTTTATCAACTGGATGAAGTGAATTAATATCCGCCGCGTGTGGTGTTATCGTCGTGTGTATGCTGATAATTATCAAAATTATTTAAACCGTAGTAATGTAATGTGTATTATTATTATTATGTGTTTCTCGAATATAACTCGGTGTATTTTGCTAAAATAAAATATCACAAATAATATGTTCTTTTTGGAATTTTGACGGTTTTTTTTTTATTCTCTCTTTTTTTCATTTACCGTCTAATTATTTTCTTCGCACATTTTCTTGCAAAAAACGTCGGACCACCGGAATTCGTCGGTGGCACCGCGCAGGAAACGCGCAGTAGTAGTAACACGTAAGTACGAGTTTTTCGCTGCCGATGTGGAAGACACCGGCGGTGGCGTTGGTCAAACAATGTTTAAATAATTACGTACGTACGTTTTACTCTTTTGCGGTGACGTTTTTTTCAGCACCGTGTTTATGCAGTGTTCACGGAGGTTACTACGAACAGTGTTTTTAAAAAAACGTACGAATCCTGGTTGTATTTAGTGTTTGAACGAGGTTTTTTTTTAATTGTTAATTTACGAGACGGAAGTACTTACTCCGTTTGTGTACGACGACAGGTGTCCTGCTGCTGCTGTTGATATTTTTGTTTTTTTTAACGTTTTATTTAAGTCTTTACCGCCCAAGCTAAAAACATACGCAAATCGTCGTATAGACGAAAATATAAAACGGGTATTGTCGAACGTATATACGTAGTTGTATATATATATGTAACGACTGTGTGAATGCGTATATAATTGATACAGTAAAATGTTGTTACCGGTGTGATACGAAGTCTTGCGATATCATGGTTACGGTGAAAATAATCAATTCTAATTGTTAAAATTTTAACGAGCGTTGAAGAGCATTGTATTTTCATGTATAGGTCCGAAAACTGATTGGAACGCGTCCTGTGTGTCACGCGAGTTCCAATTGAAAATATTTTTGAAAACTATTTTTCCCTAAAGAAAAACAATTTAATACTCGTGTTTTTGTACGCGTAATATAAACGCCGTTAAACTATAGGTTCTAATTTATTATATAGGCCGTGTAAGCAAACAAATTTTCGAAAAAATACGTTCTTAAAAACACCATCGCGTAACACTATCCGTAATTTTTGTTTTTTTGATAAAATCAAAGTGCTTTCGTCATCTTAAAAAACGAACCAGGCTCGTGGAAAGAATCACGTTTTTGTAAAACGAGTGTGTTTTGAATACCGGCAGTCAAAAATGGGTAGGCGGATCCAGGATTTAATTTTGATGGGGGGCCCGTAATCCTAAATTTAGACCGACGAGAACTACTATAACCGCTGTCGTAAGCGTGGTGTTATGGAATATAATTCCGACATTTGAAATTATGTACATACATCAATAACGTGGTGACACGATAAGACTGTTCTACAAAGATTCGTGCAAAAACTCTGGTTTCGAGGAATTACCCACAATTTCACAGATATAATTGTTCATCGGGCCCGGTGCCGAATGGGAATATGTATGAATGGTTTTACAGGAAATCTATTATCTCCTATATCGCGAGTCGAGGACAGCTGTAGCTGAATCGACACGTAATTGAATAATTTTTTTTTTTCTAACGAAAGAACATGAATAATATACGTCGCATTTAATCGTTTAATAATTTTACTGTTTTTACCAAATCAATGTTTCCTATTATTTACAAGTATTGTAACGGGTATAACCGGCACCGGGGCCCCTTAAAACCTAGCTTCGGCTAAAGGGGAGGCCCCTTGGATCCGCCTCTGGCGCGAAACCAACGCTTTTAGAACAATACTTTCTAATAAAAACCGAAAACTTGCACGTTTGTTATGAAATTATATTTTTACTTGCTCAATTCTTAGTATAAACGACGAGTTGAGCCACGACGTTGGTCAATGTGTAAAAGTCGTTCGGATTGGATGAGGAGAGGTTATGAGGGAAATGTTTTAAGGGTGTGCGGGTATCGGCCGGCTATAAATCGGACGAAGAGCACTGATTTTTTACGCGAAACCTTAACGTAACGTCATAATTCCTTTTTTTTTTTTTTTTTATCTTACTAAAATGTTTAGATCCGTTAAACTGCAGCGGTTTTTTTACCGAACGCGAATAATTTACGATGTTTTCGTTATTATCATAATATTATACGCGACAATTATTATTAATGCGGGGCGTTCTCGTCGTAACCGTGCGAAATCGTTTACAGAAACCAAAACACTTTTACTAATTACCCGCCGTGTGCAAATAACACATATCGATGATGCCTCGGTGACGATAGTAATAATTGTTCAATAACAAATTATTTTCTTAAATTTTTACAAAACCTACATACATTTTGGTTATATAATTATAATAGGTACAAACGCTATTGTTCGACCAAACACAATACAACGTAGTATACCCGTGCACAGGTGCCAATCGATTACAAGGCTGCTGGGCTGCAGCGAGTTTACAACTTTTCGTATAATTCGTTCGTTGAAAAAACAAAAAGGTATTATAAATTTTAAACGTTGTAACTGACAAAAAATATCAACTAACTTAACGTAAAACGAAGATAACATGGGTAGTTTATATTTTTAAGTTGCGTGTAACGACATTTTCTCCACTTTTTTTTTTTCTCTTATTTTGAAATAATTAAGTACCTTTTGAATTTTTACTATTTAAAAAGTTTAAAAAAAAATCTCTATCGTTTCTTATCAACTTAAAGTTTGAACACGTTAAATTAAAAAACAGTTCGGTTAAAATTTTACGAAAAAAATACCTCGACGATGTTGATTTTAACATTTAAAGAGGCAATGCCCAGCTTTCGTTGCAGATGTTGGTGACCAGCGACTATTATGTGCGCAAATTTTCGAACCTTTGTGATAATATAGATTTTTATAGGTACACATTCTACGCTCTCAAGGCGGGTATAATAAATAGGAAAATAAAATAATAATAACACAGCACAATGATGTGTAAAAATACCAAAAAAAAAAAAATAGTGTAATTTATATATTGTACGCAGATACCGGAAACCTTTTTGAAAACGTGCGGCAGGCATACCGATGGAAAACGTGGCCCACCCATCGAGTCACACACACTATTGAGTGGGCCGTGTCGCCACTATTTTCGAATAATACCGTGGTCTGCACGTGTGTCCATATTATGCGTATAGTAGACCGGCACAAGGTTTTTTTTTTTAAAAACGATTTCTATTCCGAATTTAAACCTTAAACAAATTCGGAGAATCATGAGGTATTATATACGACAAAAAAAAAAAAAGATGTGGAATTAATACAGTCACTCACTTTGAAATTTGCCGCAGCGGTTCTTTATTATAATAGAATATTGCCTCTGCTGCCTGCGTGCACGGTTGGTACCTTTATGAAGTAGGTATTAGCGGAAAAAGAAATAAATCTATTACACACATTCTTCTCTTATAGTTACGAATCCGTAGATCTGTTTATTGCTCCATATTATATGCCTCTCCATCGCAACACAATTCTTTTAGGTCTTTGTAAGTTCCTTTATTCTTGGCCTTTTCTTTTTTCTTAAACTCTGCCGTTGGTCTTGCCTCTTGCAACGCGGCGTTCAACATCTCCTTCGATCGTTTTCTTTAGAAATCTTTCACGAATATGTTCTATGTCTCTATAGATATCGACGTCGGACAGTGTTCATAAAGTGTCGGATATTACAATATCGTGTCGATGTGAGGTTTTTTCATGATATACTCGCGTGTACAGTAAGAGTTCACAAATAAAAGAGTGATAATTCACACGCGTTCTTAAATAGTACATTTTACGGCATTTTGCGTTCACCCCAATTTGGCATCGGAATTTTGCCAAAGTTTAGTTTCCAACACCTGTAATATAGTTTTAAGCCAATATCTATACGCGATTTGACCCATTACCCAACGATGTGGTGTATAGGACGAAAAAAAAACAAACAAGCATAATTAATTTAGTTTTGCATACATATATAACCGTGTCGGATATAGTAGTTGATTTATACATTTATACATGTATTGTTTTGTCTACTTGCGAAACGCCGGGTAAACACCTGCGATTCTTTTTCATTTTAATATCCAATAATATACGTATTTCGAGTAAAAATAAATTGGTAAATATAATATCATGTAAAATATATGAAAACGAGTCGTTAAAATGTTCAATTTTTTTTTTTTTCTGCTTGATAGATACCTATAGTGTTTTTCAACCGTAAACGGTGATCAAATTATGGTTTTTTTTTTTTATGATCTCGTGATAAGATGACCTAAAACATATTGTAATAATAACTCTACGGATGGTTATATATATACTGTTAGCAGTCGTTTAGTCCATCGCGTATTAGCACGGGGGCATAAATCCACTAAAAACGGTTTTGCAGTCAAAAGATGTTTCCAACGATAGATATGACAATATTTATACGGTCAACAATAGTGTAAAATTAGTTTGTTCGAAAATCTGTTTTTAACAATGGGCTAAACTCTAATCATACTTATTACCCTTCAATATATAATTGAGCCAGCGTGCTATAATAATGTTTGTACACATATAGTCGTAGGTCATGCAGCAAGTACAAATAATTATTATTCAAACGTGTCGAAAATTCATTTCAGCTATACCGAGCGTATAGGAAAACGTACCTGGCCTAGATAATACGAAAACGTTCGTTCGACTGACGAAAATTCGGTGTACGAATGGGTTAAAATGATAACTCGAAGAGAAAAACGCACTGTTTGCGTCGTGCAACACGGACGCGCGACGTCGATTCTCGTCGCTATAGAAATCTGACAATGTCATGTACATGGTGTATTTGTATTGTGTATTGTACGTACAGTAGTGTATGAGTTGAATAGTGTGTGTAGGTAATCGTGTTGGAAGCGAGGGGATTTTTTGATTACATTTCGCTACAGCGTAAGGGCACGAACAATCGACTGTTCGAACATTATCATATACCTATACACGCTGCAAAAGAAATACACCCTGACTTTTGAGTCTCACGAGTCCGGTCAGAAGGGGACGCGCGGATGGTGCGGCTGTAGACTGATAAAAATGTCACAAAAAATGCCCCGTTAAAACCCTCTTTTGTGTAATGTTTTCTTCTTTTTTGTTTGTCCCCCGCCGTACGTCGTGTGTGTGTGTGTGTAAGGATAGCTGTTATATTGCCTGTGGTGTACTCATACACATGTGTACGTGCGCTTTTGGGGTTGTGGAAACAATGCGTAAATAATACGGCAATGGCAATAGCAGAAAATTGATTTTTTTTTTCTTTTTTTTATTCACAATAAGTGTACCTACCTACTATACCTAATATATAGTAATGATATACGGATGTGACACGCTGCCGGATTCGGGCTTCTGCGGTCCGACGGATTATGATGATGATGATGGTGGTGGTGGTGCAGCAGTTCTCATGAAAATGTTGGTCGATAACACACGGGAAGGTGCACGTTTTGAACGGTACAAATTCTGCAGGCGACGACATTCTGCAGACCGCACTGTGGTGTTGAACGTCGCGTAACCGATTAAAAAACTATAAACTGAAATAACGGAATTCACCTGTACCCTAACCCGAAAATTCATCCCAAAAGGCACTGGACTACTAAAAAAAAACCGAGCAATTTTTTCCCCATACCGTGGTTTTTCGGCCTTTACCAATAATGTTATACCGTCAAACGTATTCGCCTCCAGTTTTTACCACCGTCAGTTTGAAGATTAATCAAAAATTTCGAGTCGACTTTGGGGGACTATGCCCATTGCCCGGTCTCTCCGCCTATGTGGTGTCTACCTAGTATCTGCTAAAAAAACTTTTAATTACTGCGCAAAATTATTACATACCCAGGCCTCCTCTTCGAAAACGTGTTTCGTACTGTACGTGGCGGCGACAGAACATTATAATATTATTACGGATTATCTCTCACACTACATATATTGTAATTTGTAATGGCCGACTGTGGCCGTAGCGAGATTCGAGTACAACATTATTACCTACTAAAAGAGAAACCTGTTTCGATACGATTTGCATAACAGTTCAATTCAGTATACAATCATAATATAGTATAATATTGTGGTGTCCGATCGGTAGGACTTATTGTAATAGTATGGATAATAGCGTGTAACTCGATATTATAGCGGGAAAATCGATTTAATTGGCCGTGTTATGACCGTTGTTATGAATCGGACGTATACACATTGATCGTTATTATTATTATTCGGTATAATATTTTATCTTATGCGGATTTGCAGACTGCTCGAACGTAAACGACACCGTGTTTTACGAAAAAAAATAATAATACCTGGCTAGGCCAAAGTTGAGCAAAGAAAATCACGTATACTGAATACTTGATTTCGTTTGGATTACGATGGTGTGTGATGAAAAGACGAATCGGTCTGTAAATGAATACGTGTTAGGGGAAATACATTACCGGGGGGGAGCGATCGATCGATCTGGGCAGGTCACGCGCGGAAGGATCTGCACCCCACGAGGAAAATTACCACTGGAACCCAATAGATCGAGATGGGATGACAGGGTAACGGAGAGAGCGTGGAAAAAGTAAAGCCAGGACCGGAAGGAAGGAAGGATACGTAATAATTATACACCGGCACATTTACGAAGAGGTTGTTGTACTTAATAATATTATCGTGCGGAAAAGATTTATTATATAGTGGACATATGCAATAATAGATTGGCGGCCCAAACGTCGATTGATATTATATTATTGTACATGTATAACGTTATATTATGGAGTGTGGCACTATATGGCTGCGAAACATGGATTCTGAATAAGGCAGAACACTCGAAAGCTTTGAAATGTGGTGTTGGAGAAGGATGCCGAGAGTGAGTTGGATAGAAACCAACGTACCAACGAAAGCATACTCAGTGAAATAGATGAAGGCAGAGAGATTCTCAAAACCATCGGAGCGAGACGGTGGAGCATGGTCGGTCACATGTCGAGGCACGAGGAGGGGCTAATCTACAGAATAATTGAAGGGAAAATGGAAGGTAAAAGGGGCCAAGGACGTCCAAGAACTTCATTCGTCAAACAAATGATTTCCGATGCTGGACTATCGAGTTACGCCGAATTGAAGAGGTTAGAGGCTGGGAACAGGGAAGAGTGGAGAGCGCATGTCCAACTGCAAAACCAACCTTAAGGGTTGATTACCAAGAGAGAGAGAGAACGTTATTATGTATCTCGCTCGGTACGTAATCGAGTACGACCTGCGCGCAAAACAGCAATTTTAATTAAAATAAACTCGCGCGTGTGAATGGAATAAATAAAACGCGGTGCGAGATGCCGCGCGGACGAAATAGAAAACGGCGTGCCGATCGAATGAAACACACGCGCGCGAATCGTGTGTGTTGCGCGCATATAATATTCACGTATTACAACTCGCACAATAGGCTTGTGCGCGCACAATGCAAAAAGGAACACAACAAAAGTGGCATTCGCGTTTACGATTGAATGCGTTTACAGTGTGTTTCAACAACGGCACGCGATATCGTCGTAATAAAAATGATGATAATATATCGCCGCTTCTATAATAACAATAATGTCATAATAACATATTATGTGTAGGACGGCAAAGAGTCGCGAACGTCGTTTCCTTTGATTAAACACAGTGTAAAACGTATACGTAGTTACGTGTCGCTCTTTGCCCGCGCCGCCCCATCTCGTCATTCTCACCGATAATTCGATTGACTATCGCGACTTCTTTTTCCGAGTGTATAACGATCGTATGAAGAACGTATCGGTTTGTGTTTTGTATTTACCGCTGTATTTTTATCACGTTATAATTCCTTCCGGATAATGCTCCGCGATTTGTAAAGTCGAGAGATAATAGTAGTATTATTATCTATATAAACCTACTATAGTACCACCAACGTTAATTAATCGTATTAAAACGTACGAACAACAAAAGTGACGCGTGCGAGGAGTAATACATGTGTAGTATAGCGAGTGTAACGCTTTTGTGTACACGCAATCTGTTTGTGGAATTGGCGATAACGATAGTCAACGATAGCTAATCAATACCACTTTGTTGTAGTAGTAATAGCAGCTAATGAAGTGGTGAATGACGTTAATCTCAATTCTTATTAGAAATAACAGAGATATTGAGTTTTCAACAATAATTAAGCTAGGGACACACTATTCGCACGATAACACGTCTTTACACGCCGATAATTTTAAATTGCGTGGTATCTTATTTATTTTCTTATCTATTATTCGATTGTGTGATGATCACATTAATAACACGCATTACCACTCCATTCCACGCCACGCGTTTCAAAATAATTTTACAAGATACTATGTCATTTCATCCCTAAGTACGAGCGCCCACCAAAGTAACGTGACGTGTGGCGTGGCAAGTGAAGTAGTAGCAAGTAGCATGCATCTAGCACGCTATTTTGTATCAAAACAATGTAATTACTTAATAGATTTAACGCCAAATAAAGTGATACGACTGTGATATGACAAACTGCATGTTACTTCGGTGTCATTCAAACGCAGCAGCATGTTCCATTTTTTGCCACGTGTTACGTGTTTTTACCGACTAGAGTGACGAGTGTTTTGAAAAATATTGTTATTTTAATTATTTTATTAATTTTCTGATAACTTTTCTTTTCATAATTTTCCAA
>CM029365.1:4998444-5015176 GCA_017140985.1 Hormaphis cornu
ATCGGTCGACAGCCAAAACGTGCTGGAATGGAATCTGATGCCGACCGACTGGACGCCGTCCGATTCTGACGGGACCAGCAGGACAAAAACGAAATTTTACGGCGATCCGAGGTACACGGAGGAGGTGAACAAATTTTTGAACGGATTTTCGGTGACAAACTCGGTACCAGCGCCGGGTGCCGCGTTGTACGACGGTTACGCGGAAGACGCGGAAGAGGAACGCAAAGAGTTGGACGCGAACGTCTTCTTGGACAGTGAAATCCTTGACGACATAATGTCCGAATCGGAGAGAGAGGATATCGTAGAAACGGTATACACAACAAGACTCGCGAGAAAATAATGTCGTTGAGGGGGAAAAACTTTGGGCGATATCCACCGCTTTCGGTGTACGCGTTCAATATCGGACAAGAATGTGGGAAAATCATTTTCACGTCTCGTGGTGATCGCTTTTTAAACGAATCGCAAAGTTCGGATTCGACCGCTTTTAAAACACTTTGATTTTATTACTTCGACTTTTGAAATGTTTTTTTTTTTTTTTTTCATTCTACGACGCCGGGATACTCACTCCGCCGAGGCCCGAATCGAAACGCGATGACCACGAAAAGTTTTAACGCCCATATTATACGATATCGAGATCATCACGTTATATGCCCGTAAAACTGTTTATACGAGCGGCAAAGCTGCCGAGCTCCCCCCAATTTTTTCACGAGACGTATGAATTTTTTTGAAAATTTTCTTCGCGGTTTTCACAGGAATCGGTCGTAGTGGACGGAAAAAACGCAATGATAAAAGAAGAGAACCGACTCGCCGTCACCGTCAAAATGATCGACGACGAAAGTCACATAGTGCCGCGAGGGTTCTTTTACAAACATCCCAACGGCAAGGTGGTTAAAGCTCCGTACTTCAAAGGTTAGGTTAGGATATATAAGGATCGTTTGCGATACCGGGGATGCGTGCCTAATCTTTTTTAGTCGTTTGTTTTCATTGCAGGTTTGAACTATTCGGAGATAGGAAACGAACAGAATTTTCTGCACGTAAACCAACCGCGGTGCGCGCGCAAAGGAGCGAAGAAGAAACTGCGACCCGACTATAACGGATCGATCGATTTTCTCGAATCGATCGCCGAGGACATACCCAAAGGTTAGAGAACTCGTGTTCACTGCCAATATCGTTAAAAATATAAAAATATGAATATAAAAATCGGTCGTTCCGTTTATGCGATTTTCCATCGTATGTACAGGGTGTTGGATCTCTCGGACCGCGTCCAACCGTTATTTGATCGTTCACAACTTGCTTTGGCCCGGCTCAGTGTTCGTCCAGGACATGAACACCGGCGCACACGGGTTCTTTTACAACGGAGACGGCGTTAAAAATTTAGACCTGCCGTTTATGATCGAATGTTGAGCGAACTTTCAATAGGAACGCAGTCAAAACTCGAGCTTCACGACCAGATATATATATATATATACATATTAACTGCAGATCACACAATACGGTACGCAAATATCTTGTAGAAAAACTTTAGTATAATATTTCTAACGAGTATCGTGCGCAGTTTATTTTCCGTAATAAAATTATTCGTCGGCTTTTCGATTGTACATAAAAACTATAGGTAGTCACGAGCGCTCGTAAGTTTTATCACACGGTCGACTTATCTAACCTAACTCAACACGACCGTATAATTTTGAAGTTTGAAAGAAAAACATTGATGGACCGCTGGTTTTTGCGTGGTTCGTTCGCAATACACGTGTTATAAACTCGAACCGAGAACGATCCTATATTTTAAATAATAAAAGAATAACAACGGTATTTTTTTTTAATAACGTACATTTTTCTTCCAGGAAGCACTACCACAAGGCTGAACACGTTAAAATCAAGTTAATCAAGCTAATTTTGAGTAAACTGATAGACTCGTTAACTTGTTTTTTTTTTTTTCGGGAACTTTACGCTTAATATGTTGGTTTTTTTAACGTCGTAACTTTGAATCAATCCGTAATAGTTAACGTTTTTGTAAAAACTTAAAAAAAAAAAAACGTTTTAGAAAAAAGAAAATTTAAAAAAAGAACGAAGAAAACGTCGAGTACGAAATACCAGCGCGCCTGTATTATTAACATATTATTTTAAACATATTATTTTTAGAACAAATAACAATTTTCTATTTACTAAACGGTTGTAATGGACCGCGGTTATAATCGTGAGAAAATCTCGTCCCGGTGGGTGTAGTATCTAGTACGCCTGTACAGGTAAGTACCAACAGTTTATTACGCTCCACAAAGGATATTGTTACGGATCCAAACTAAATATCACGTCGTTACCACTTCACACCCGTTTGACACCGTGTATACCTATTATAATAACACGATTGTTTCGGGTAGGTGTGCTCGTATCTGATATCGCCTTCTGTCGATTTAAAAACGTGAAAAAATAAAGGTGTGCATCCGTTATTACGTTCGTTACACCGTTAAATCGGTTCACGTTCATGTATAACGATTTTCTAATATCAATTATCGGATTCATAACGCGATACGGCCGCGGTAATAAGTGTACAATGCGCATTTTTTTAACATGATACACAGTATTGTTATGTATGTATTTACTACGTAAGATACACAAAAGATTCGGTTCTCTCGTCTTGGAACAATACAAATTATATTTCGTCATCCGTGTCCGTATTTACACGACGTGCCTATTCGTGACGCGCGTGCGTTTCGTTTAACGCGACGCGAGAGATGTATTTTATGATAGCACGATAATACCTACTAAATCTGTTGTTGATTGATCGAGGTTCGGTTACCACGTAATATCGTAACGGTCTCTTTTTTTTTCTTTACTAACAAATTAATAATGTTCGTTTATGTATGGATAACTTTGTTAAACCGAAACATACGTTTCCATATAAATATAGTGTATTATATCGCGGTACTTTGGAGGAACAACTGTTGTTGTAATATATCACGTAAAGAACGGGGAGCAGCTGTAAATGTTTTATGCAAAAAAAAAAAGGTGTTAACCGAAAGAAAAATATAGTACGACGATATTATATAAAAACAGTGAGTACATTTTTCGTTGAAAATTTCAAAAATTGACGAATGGAAATTTCAAGACGATATCGTCAGAATAAATATCGTCGTCTCAAAAGTATTACTAGGTGCGGTGCCTTCTTATTTTACAGCCGGTAAAATCAATAACGACCGTTTCGTATGAAATTCGATAGCCAAAAAATGACAAGTACCTACATTTGTAACGGAGTAGACTGCTTCCGTTAAGATTGTACCTATAGTCGCATTTTATTGGGATTCCTTCTCGGTATTCTTCCATATTTTATAAACCGTTCTGTTCGAATTCGACTAAATACATTTTAAAAACTCCGCAATCACGTGAGCACACCTATGAGTCTAATAAGCACTGCAGATTTTTTCGAATTCTGCAATTTTCGTCGAAAAATTATATTTTTTTTTTTTTATATACGCGTATAACTCGCGAGACTCGTCGCAGCCTATACGATAATCATCGACCCGATATCACCGTGAGAATTTCACACTTTAACAATACGCTCCTAAATCCGCGGGCTGCGAGCAAAAAAACGAAACGGCAAGTTAAAATTTTTTTTAAAATAAAAACGACGTTTTTTTTCTAAACGTCGGTCACCCCACGCGGTATGATATTGTAAATAGAATGCGCGAAAATATTCACGGTCTCGTGCGCGGACAATATGTTTTTATATTGCGTTAAATGACGTGTGACATAAGGCGCCCCCGTTCGCAGACGTTAAGCGCGGATGATCACGGCGACGGGGAAAAAAAACGGACTTGAAGACCGTCGACAAAGGATCGTATCGAAAATAATATAGTAATATCCGCGCGTTTTCTTTCGCGGTTTATTTTTTTTTTTTCCCCATTTTTTTCCGCGCCCTTTCAAAAGAATTTTTAAACCGAGTGATACAATGCTTTTTTGTTCGTTTTTTTCTTTTTTAAACGCCCCCGCGACGGCCGCTAAGCCGCCGGGTGTCGAAACGTCATCGAACGTACGGTTTTATTAAAATATATTGTGTAACAACACCACACCGATCAAACCGCGATCAACGCCCGAAGTATTGTAGTAACCCGAACGATTATTTTTTTCACGAAACACCCATTATGCGTGTAATTAACCCGAAACTTTAGTAACACGTAGGTCGTAAGTTTGTCCGTTTTTCGCACCGGATTCCGCTTAGGTTGTTGATTTCTCTTCGTAAAAATAACGAAAAACGTACAAAACGTGTGCTCCTAACCTAGGGTGACCGGACGTCCCGTTTAAAACGTCCCTTTTCTGATCATCACGTCCCGTTGTCCCGAAAAACTTCAAACGGGACGCTTTTTATCCCGTTCTTAGAAGACGGTCCCGTTTTAATCCCGTTATTTCCATATACATTTTATGAAAAAAAAATATCGATGCACGAAACAAATACAAAACAGTATATTTAAAATTTGAAACCACGAAAGTCATAAATGACGGATAACAGTTTTCGTAGGAAATTTAATTTTTGAAAATTGTCTAAAAAAAAGTAACAGAAAACCGGTGAGATGTATTTATTAAGACACTCGAAAAAATGGAAATTTCTTTCAACAACTTCTCAACTATTATCGAATAGTAGTCATTCCTGGAAAATATGCATCTGTAGAAAGAATATTTTCAATAACAAATGTGTATTGTGGACAGATGAAAAAAACCGTTTTAACGTCGAAACGATCGATGATTATTTCAAAACAGTACTTTAAAAGCTTCGCCTGTTCACAATTTTATGGATGTGCTTTCAAAGCACCGAAAATTGTTAAATTCAATAAGTTCTTCAGAAGAGTACGAAAAAAGAGTGGAAAGTGTGTGAGGGGAGAAGAAATATCGAATTCATGAATAACGAAGATAGCTGATGGTGTAATTTTCCTAATTATTGTTAAAAAAAAAAAATGTATCGTTTAATACATTAATAGTACAAAGTAAATTTATCTAATTGTTTAAAAAACTATATAATAGTTTTGAAATGCATCGTGTTGTTCAATAAACAATAAACAAAGAAAATATTCCTAAACATTTAAACACTTTAGGTTATTTTACTCAAAAAGTAGTAAGAAAATAATTGGACTTTTACTCTCTATAGTTGTGTGTGCATATGCGTGAGTGAGTGTAAATGGATGAAGGTTTTTTTGGGGGTTGGGGGAGTGTTCCGTTTTTTATTTTCTTAATATGGTCACCCCCTAGCGTAGACCGATCATTCTTTTTTGTCGATGTATTATATACGCGTTTACTGCAGTGAGTAACGTTGTGGGGCGACGAAATTTTTAAGACGAGCATTTTTCTATCCTCTCACTATCGGTTCCGCCGAAATCGACACTGTAATTTATACACTACGAATATAAATACGCGAGTAGATAAAAAAAAGAACGGTAAAAATATCTACCGAATACGAAAATTTTTTCTTCTCAATTTTCGATCAAAGTGTGACTAACTCGACGACTGTTTTATGCGGTTTATTAGCTAAAAAGTGTTGAACAACAAAATTCAATACAACAATAAACCGCATTGTGTATACCTACTCGTTAAACTGGATTTGTTAGTTTTAAAATAAATTTGTTTATTTCGTAATAATCTTGTTAAAAATGTAATCAACAAACAATATGAGTAAAAAAAATTGTTTACCGAAAGTACAGCAACGATTGTTTTTGTTGAACGCTCCTATGATTTTTTTATCAATGGTAGTTTATTTTTTCAGTGCGACTTTGCCAATTAACGGGGCAGACAACGCGCAGTGTATATATATATACACGTACGTATTACCGGGGGTGTCTATGGCCGGATAGGGGTGGTCTAATCCGCTAAGGGTTGAACCCATTACTTAATGTCCTCGCGGAAAATTATTTATTGGTTCCGTGGGGGGGGGAAGTGGTCCAAACGGAAACTGCAGATAGTATATACGACGGTCGATGAGTTTGTCGTACGTCGCGGAAAGTAGTAGCGGAACTGTGTCAACGGAAAAGAGCGAAAAAAAACCAAAAAATTCAACTCTGAAAGCTTGATTTATTTATTGCTAGATAGGTTTGTGTTTTTTTTTTCTTGTCCAGCTTTTATTTCTCTTCCCTCGTCCTCCTTGACCAATCGGAAGGAAGTCTCGAGTCACGCAGTCGGCTATACATACTACGCGCGTACAACGGCTCGTCCGTCCCTCGCTAATGTCGCATTATCCGTCGTCCTGCTGCGGATCATCCCGCCCCGCAGCGCGAGCCCGGACGATACATATATATATATATAACATTGTATATTATTATTCGTCGCAGTAACGGTCATTTAGGAAAAGTTTTCGTCCGAAAATAATATAAAACAACCTTTATTGAGCGCGTTCTCGACGACGGGATATTGTTGTAAAATAAAGATAAAAATCGCTAATGTTTCGCTCGTAAATCTTTTCAACTTTGTACACACGCCGCGCGAATCGCGGAGGATGAAATACTAGGAATCAAAGATACTTCGAACGAACGGAGAAACTTTCGGTGTACCGTATAAAAACCAGGACTACTGGGATTTATAACGGCTGATGAAAACGGGACCGAATTTAAAAACTAAAATAAAACGGTGAAAATAGCAATAAAATCGAGAAAAAATAATAGGTATATATTGAAAATTGACATCTCTGAACCGCGAAACACAGTTTTGTTATCAGCTCGCTCTGATATTTTTTTTCAAGGGCCTCATAACAAATGCGCAAATGCTATAAAATCCTGATGATAACAATATATTATATTATGGCATAGAATAATAAACGATGTGTAAGTACATCCGTTTTTTAGAAAAATTCTCCACCGAACGATACTTGTACATCCCGTTTTACGAACCGTTCGAGGGGTGCAACCGCTGAATATTTTTTTAAAAAAAAACCCGGGATCACTGTAGGTCGCGTGGGTTTGACGGATTGGCGACTACGTTTTGGGTGGGTCGCTGTTTTGGAGTTTTTTTTTTTTTCTCTGTAAACACTATTTAGAATATAAAAACTGCTCTGATTTACCTTAAAAGATAGATAATTGATCCGAGATGGTACTTTGTTTGAAGCGTTTTTCGAAATTTCGATTTTGTTTTTAAGTTGTGTGAAAAAACGAAAACGTCCCGTATTTTGAAATTTATACGTGTCGTTAAGAAAGGTTTTATGAGTTTACCGCTGAAATTTCAATCGATTTTGAGCGAGTAATGGGACTTTTTCGAATTCGTTATTTTACGGCTGTTCCATATGACCTCTAGTTTTTACGTTTAAATCTCGAAACGATCGAAACAAAACAGTTTTACACACGTGGTGATAGATTTAGAAAATCGGTTCTCACGATTTCGGTTTGATATTTCACGTTGTTATTTTGTCGTAGATTACGAGCGGCCGTGTATTTTATATGTGGGGAGGGAGGGAGGGACAAATAATTGCGCGAAACGCGTTTTTTACACATCATTTTTTTTTTTATCCAAGATCGGACCAAGCTGAAACTTTTACACGGCGCTAAATTGGAAAAGACACAGATTTGATAAAAGTCTTACGCTTACCAGAGCTCGCTCGGAATCGTATTTTCGATGATTTATCGTTGCTTTCGGACACGAGGCGACGCGTAAACCACAAAAAAATGCGTATAAATCACGACTTCTGAACTAACGACGCGGCCAAAGCGTAGTCTTAGTCAAACTACTACTACCCACGCGACCTAGAGCGATGCCGCCTTTATTCATATCGGACTTACACGTGGTCGAAACTAGTCGTCATACGCATATTTATCGAATATTCTAGGCGCATTTTTCTTTTTTTTTTATACTTATTTTTATAATCGTTTTACGCTCGTATATTATATATATAAGTACACTATATTTCGCTTTTCTCGATCGTTCGGTACACGGCGTACACACACACACACACACACACACACCCTCGGGACGGTGACAAAAGACGCGCGGGGCACATAACAGTAATAAAAGCCGAAAGGGTTCGCGCGGTTTAATTCGAATTCCGTGTTTCGAATCCGCGGGCCGCTGAACACGCAGCCCTCGTTTTTGAGTAAAACAGTTCTACGTATAATAATAATAACAGTGTCGTTTTTAACGAATCGCGCGGACTGCCACCGCGCGCGCCCCCGAATTCCGCGGCCGAAAAAAACAATACGGTCCCCGCGTTTTCTTTATTCGTCCGGAACAAAAACAATTAATAAATATATATATATATACCGTACAGGCGAGAAAAACAATAATAATACAACGATATTGTTCGTTTCTCCTTTTGAAACGCGACATTTATACGCGCGTTATTTATTTATTTTTTTTTTTGCCGGAATAAAACGCGCGAGTCGTCGTCGACGTCGTCGTCGTCGTCGTGTATACCCCGGCCCGCCGCCGCAAAAATAAAGGTTTTTGAATATCCCTTTTTACGGCCGTTCCATTTCAAGAAGGGATATATTATTCTTTGTTATAACAACAATGTGTGTGTGTGTGTGTGTGGAGACTAACGTATTAATCAAAACACGATTATAAATAATACCGTACGATATATGCGTACGATTGTCGTAAAGTCATATATTTTAAGTTGTTAGTACAAAAAAAAAAAAAAACACGATTAATCACCGACCGAACGGTGTCGTTAACGGACACCGCCGTTTCGCCACATCGGATTTGACGTTTCGATTTTGAAAATGTCGCGGAAATTCCTCGCGTTATTGTGCGTAGTATTTTTTCTACATGTACGTTCGTGCGGGTTTGAAATTTTTTTTTTTAGAAACCAAATTCGACGTTTAAGTTTGATGAGAGAAAAACTTGAGATGGAAGACACTCGCGTGTCATCATCACAACGATTGGCGGCGTAAACCAGCTATAGAGTGTGTCGATAAATTAACAATAGTTTTTTCAACGCCATTGCGTACACTGTTCGTTTCGTTCGTTATATCGAGCGGTTTTCCAATACTACGGTCGGTAGAGGTATGCGGAGGAGGTCTAGCTAAAAAAACGCAGTGCGACCGCTTTTTACAACAAATCATTTACACTGCCCGATCCGTACAAATTTTAAACTATTCGATGTGTTGTTACCCGCGGCGGCGGAAGATCCGTACGATTGTTATTACATGTTACGTTTTTAATAGAGAATTATGATTTGGGTGCGGATGAAATATTGTGTAATTATTAAGGAAAACAATCGGAGATGCAAAATTAAACTTTACACTGAAAAAGCGTTTGGTCGAAAATTCGTTGATTACCGCTCGGCCAATATAAAAAAAAAATACGAGTCCTGTAACACCGGGAAACAAACAGTGGCGCAACTAGACACTTGGGGGCCCTAAAGTCAAATATAAAATGGGGCCCCTCCCAAATTTGTAATGAATAAAATGTGGAAAAAAATAGTCTATGGGGGCCCCCAATTTATTAGGGCCCCAAAGTTTCACTTTGCCAACTTCCCCGCTAGTTGCGCCACTGGAAACAAAAAGAAAAATGTATAATACGAGTAAAATATTTATCGATTGGTCGAGTCTCACTGGAATAGTTTGTTTGTTTCTAGTTACATAAGTTATATAGCAATAGTGAAACGCAATAATCGACATGAAAACGAATCGCGTTATAAAATTATTGTAATCGTTCGACAATGCGTGTGTCGCATCTACGTACATATTTGTAACGATTGTCAAAATTAATTTGTTACTCTCTCTATACCACGGGTGCACCTTAAAGGTACGTATTTTGTTAGTGTTAATTTATAACAATAAAAAATAGAAACGTGCGGTCTTTTTCGTGTTCCGCGTGTGCCATTATCGTTGGTAAAAGAACATTTTCGCTAAATAATGTACACGGTTACACCTATTTCTACACACGTATATACTTTACTTGGACGCAATTTCACAACTCGAACGTTATATTATTGTTATTGGTATAGTTCGACCGCGGTCGTGCACTTTCGAAAAATAATAAAAAAACATTTTTGAGCGCGAGCCGAACGCACGCGCGGCTGTCAAGTACATACGAGTTCGGATTATTACGACGATAATGGATTGTATGATAACAAAAAAGAAAAAAATATATCGCCTAAATCACGGGGCTATTGTTCGCGGCACCCGAGTGACGGAAGCCACAGACTATTGTATATTTTATTTTATTATTTTTTTCCTCTGTAGACAGGTAGGTACGACCCGCAGTAATTTACACGTCGGAAATTGTTATTATTTTTTCGTTTGCTTTTGAAAACGGTGCCCGGCCGACAACGAACAATACGATTATTTTTTTATTACACATATTATTATTATTATAATAACGGACGTGTGACGGTTAACCTCTAGTTTTTACGTCTCGAAACTTTAACACGATCTAAAGAAGATAGTTTTACGCGCGTGGTTAACTAACACTTGGCAAATTGGTTCACGCGATTTCGGTTTGTCCGAGATTTGATTTTCCGAAAGACGAGAAATCCTCAAATTCGAATTGAATGATTTGACAATAACGAGAGCTCAGCGAGTCGCACAAATAGAAAAATTGAACATTTTTAGGCTCTATTAATGCTGTAAAGATTGATATTGAGCTAGTATGTTAAGTCTGTAAGCAATTTTTATTTGTCTTAAGAAAGTAACGATTCCGAGTGAGCTCAGAGCACTCAAATAGAGAAATAGAGAGATCAGAGAGATAAAGAAATTAGTAAGCAATTTTAGTTTAGTTTATAAACTTAAATGACGCGTGAAGACTTCAAACCGTTTAGACCAGGGATGGCCAACCCAAATGAACCTGCGGGCCACTTTGTAAATACATTAAAATCCTGCGGGCCACATATTATAGGGTTGCCAAAAAAAAGGTCTCCAGCCAAAATATTAATATAATCACATATTTTTATATTTTTCATTCAAAATGAGGCCACATATAAAATTATAAAAGTATTTAAAAAAAATTAAAATATATAAAAGTTATAATAAAAGTATTTAATACAAAAAAAATGGAGTATACATTACTATTTAGTGAAATATTTGTTTCTCAACTCGTTCACTAAGCTTTTTTAAGTCAATAGAAATGCTTGTATTTGCACACCGTAATTGATTTTGCAGGTTTTCATCTGTTAAGTTTGAGCGTGATTTGTCTTTAGCGAATTTCATTGTCGAAAAAAACGATTCACAAGTGTAAGTCGATCCAAAAACACTCACAACTTTTTGTGCCAAATTTCTCAAATTGGGAAAATTTTGTTTTGTGATATTAATATTATAAAAATCTATTTTTGATTTTGATGTTTCAAAAATGTGTTTTAATTCATTATTGCATTGTAAGTTAATGAGTTCCATTTGAAGATATTCTGGGGCCGAATTGACATCAGCATAAAAAGGAGATGAATATATTTCAAATATTGTCTTGTATTTGTCTAAATTAGTGAAACGACTTTCAAAAGCAGCTATAAGTTTCCTTATTTCTTGTGCATATTTAATGCTATCGATATGTTTTGATTTTTTCAATTCGTTTAGCAAAGGAAAGTGTTGAACGTTATTATTTTTTAATTGAAATTCAAATAACAATAATTTCTTCTGAAATGCATTGATGTAATTACATGAATCTATTATTAAATTATCTTTCCCCTGTAATGATATATTTAATTGGTTCATTTTTTTCGACAATATCCACTAAAAAGCATAAATCTAATAACCATTCATCATTACTTAATTCTAATACTGGTTTTTGTTTATCATTCACAAACAAGTCAATTTCATGACGTAACTCATAAAATCGCTTTAAACATTTTCCACGACTTAACCATCTGACATGACTGAAATATACTACGTCACCATATTCTGAATCCAATTCTTTCAGGAACTCCTTAAATTGTCGGTGGGAAAGCGCATGTGATCGAATGTAATTCACTGTTTTTATGACTACTTGCATAACATGGTTCATCGATAATACTTGAGAACATAGATTTTGTTGATGAATCAAACAATGGATTATAAATAAATCATCTCTTTTCCAGAAATTATTAGTTTTTCTGGTAGATTCTATTTTATCGATTAGTAATTTTATAGCTCCTTTTTCTTTACCAACCATAGCAGGTGCACCATCAGTTGTTATTCCAGAAATAATTTCCAAATCCAAATTGTTTTCGCATAAACTGTTTTCAACAGCGTGAAAAATATCTTCACCTTTTGTAGTTCCTTTCAAACTTATCAATTTTAACATTTCTTCAGTTATTTGAAATGATTCATTTACTCTACGAACGAATATTACAAGTTGAGCTGTATCTAATATGTCTGTACTTTCGTCAAATGCAATAGAAAAATATTTGAAATCTTGAATTCGATCGCGTAGTTTTACAATAATTTCGTTTGAAATGTCATTAATTCGACGACATATTGTTTGTCGGGATAAACTTATATTCGAAAATAGTTTATTTTTATCAGGTAAAATATCCTTTGCTAAAGCTTCCAAACATTCTTTCACAAATTCACCATCTGAAAATTTTTTCATTTTTTTTGCAATCAAAAATGAGACAGAATAACTTGCTTTAACGATATTAGATGGTTGTTGTAATGCTGAACTAAACATTTTTTGTTGAGTTTTTAATTGTGACATAAATTCCCTGAGCTTCGATTGTTTCACTTCACTACTAAATTTCAAATAATCATTATGTTTTGTTTCATAATGCCTTTTAACGTTATATTCTTTAAATACAGAGACTGTTTCTCGGCAAATCAAACACATTAATTTTGTGTTTTGAATTATAAAGAAGTACTTTTCTTCCCACTCCTCACTGTACTTTCTATTTTCGTCTGCAATTTTTCTTTTCTTTGCACCACTCATATTTAAAATAAATAATAAAATGATAAAAAAAAGTACGTACTTAAATATTTTTCCACACTGAATGCACTTCAACAGTCACAGCGAACAGACAGATTACGACTGTTATTAGCCACGTTTTATTTTAACAATACAATTTACTATAAGCTGATGTCTACTCGTATATATGTTTATCAGTTTAGATTAGAATTATTACTTTTGTTGCGATTACGTTGTTAATAATACAGATACCACGTTGTACGGGCATTCCAAAATATTCTATCGATGCAAAAATAATTTTTTTTTTGTAAATATTTGATAAATGTCGCGGGCCGCAAAACTTTCCAAGGCGGGCCGCATGCGGCCCGCGGGCCGCGGGTTGGCCATCCCTGGTTTAGACCATTACTTCAATTTATTACGTTTTAAGTATCAACTGCAACGCGTAATTTCACTGTGATAATCAAAACTGCACAGTTTCTCAATTCTTTTTTTTTTTTTTTTAACGCGTTTGGGATCTATTCTGACGGATTTTTTTTAAAATTTTTTTACTCAAATAGCAAATATAATATGTGTTTTACATAACATGTTCAATTCTTAAATAACAAATTTGTGTGAGTTACGAATTTTTTCCAAAAATAGTCAAAAGCGTCACGAATTTTCGAAAACTTTTCATCTTTAAACAACTAAACATGAAAACAGTGACCACGGATTTTCGAAATTTTTCAGTAACATATGTATTTACGTGTTGGGAAACTTGTATTAATTTTTCAAAACTTTTCGTCGAAATAAAAATCTTTATCGAACTTAAATTACAAAAAAAAAAAAAAAAAAATGAAAATTTCAAAATTCCGCACTTGGCTCGCAAATGTTTTGAAATTTGTACCCCATCTGTACCTTACGAATTTCAATATCACGCGAAAGAAGTTTCAGCTCGTTCCGATCGTTGTTGTGGAAGTTATTGCCCAAAAATCCAAATCACCAATGTCGAAAACACGTTTGCCGTAATTCTCAACGTTTTTTCCTAAACGTTTGCTCAGATTTTTATTGTTACTTTTTAATTTTTTTACGCCTTGATCGACGACCCTACTAAAGTTCTCCGTCCGTGTGTTCACATGTACCTTCGTCGTTGGAGTAACCGAGTTTAAAAATCGGAGCGTTATCGAAAAAGTTATTCGTGATCACAGTAATTTATTAGCGGTAAATGAAAAAAAAACAATAAAAAAACACGCGTCGTGTGAAAATCTGCACTGTACGTCATTTTTCGTTACACACGGAATCTAAAAAAAAACCCCAAGTATCCGTCGAGGCCAGTTCTCGATGGACAGAAAAGATTTCGGGATGAAGGAAACGCTCGTGCTGCAGGTATTAACAATAACCACCGGGGGTTAATCGTAATGGTGGTGAAGCTCTGCGTTTGACAACGAGTCGTCGGATGCGGAGGCACTCTCAGCTCTCTCTTTTGATTTTCGCTTTTTTTATCCGTTTTTTTTTCCCAGTCCCTCTCTCCGCCCTCTCTCGACCAGACCAACCCCTCGTCGGTCCGTATATATGTATATATACATATATTTATCCTGCACGTCGTCATCGCCGTCGTCAGTTTTCGTCCTTTCGAGTCGTTCGCGATCGCGAAGAAAAGGAGAGACCGAGACGAATAATAATAATAATACATAATACCACGACGATACACACAGAAAACATCGAGTACGTCACAGGGTGTACCAAAATTCACCGGAGAAAAGATCGTATTTGCAGAGGGAAGTATGTTTACGTTCATTATACTGATATCACTCAACTGCAGTCGTCTGCACCCTTATTTAAACTCTATATAGCGCCGTCGGGCCGGCTAGGGTGGCGCGGGTGCTGGACCGGTCGAAAAATTGGGTCGTTGATTCGTGACAGATTTTACACGAAAATTCGCAAATAAATTTTTCGAAAAATCACTATGCTACGATTCGTCATTGCAGACATTAAAATATATGATAAACGACAACTTTCAAACCCGCCCAAAGCGTAGCCGCTCCTACTCCGTCCGACTACTCCTTTTCTGATTACGCGGTTGTTAGAGAATCTGATCGATAGCGAAGAACGTATTGTTTGTTTTTTTATGTTTTGATTCTCTCTCAACACTTTTTAAGGTATTCTCCTATTTTTACGTTCAATACCTTTGTAGAAAGGACTTGGCATTTAGAGAAATGTACTTTGAGGGGTTATGCAATTCGAAATTAAAAGAGTTATAATCAAAAAAGTATGTCGAACTCGACCAAAAACGTTAAAAAACAAGGCAAGCGTGTTTTGAAACATTTACACAACAAGTGCACGTGCGTACGTATAAAAAATTTCGTAAATCTAGAGTCACAATTTTTTTTTTTTTTTCTTAGCCGTTTAAACTTGGAAAATGGTCAAAAACTGATCATACTTTTGACTTATTTTTGGAGAAAAAAACTTGTACCCCGCACGAATTCGTTATTTGAGAATTGAGATGAAGTAAAAAAAAAAGTGGCCCTATCCGATAAAAAAAATTCAAAATTATCTGCCCGATAGATTCCGAACGCGTAAGTATACACAAAAAAAAACTCGTTGCGATTCGGTTCTAACGATGAGATCGCGCGCTCCACAGTCGTGGTGCGATCGATACTAAAGTCGTATTGACTCCTCGAACCGTTTGACACGTCATTTAAGTTGATATTTTCTATACGCGGATATCAGTAATTTTCGGATCGTTATTGGTTATTTGGTTTTTTCCAGAACGTATATAATATATATATATATATATAACATATACTGAGCTCGCTCGGAGTTCGATGGTTTTCGACGGTTGCTTTCGGATGTAAAACAATGCGTTCAGACTTCTAAACTAGTGACCCGCCCGAAGCACAGGCTACCCCGTCAGTCAAACTATCCGCTTAAAAAACCTCAAGAACCGACTTTTTTACCGTGCGTTTCGACGCATCCCGTATTGTATATAACACAATAATACATATGTCGTCCACCTATATACTTATATACAAGACGGGGCCGGTCTGTTTTGACGACGTTGTTCGCACAAAAGACACTCTCATCTTAGTAATTAAACTGGCGTTCGCACTATTGTTCGACTTGTATCGCGCGACGTTTGTAATAATAATACGTGCTCGACGGAAGCGAACGTACACGATAAGTGCACACAATGCAGTCACCGCGCGGCAACCCTTCGAGGAGGGATCGCGTCTCCTCACTCGGAACGCGGCGGGCGACGCCGTCAACTCCATCGTACAGCATCTGTGCGATGCTGCACTGTGCAGTGTTTTACCGAACAAACTTGTCTGGACGTATCTTTTAAATAACGTAATAAAATATCGTTTTAGTAGTTTCGCGTTGCGCTGGCGATCAAAAAAATATTCTAAATTTTTTCAGCCGGCAACGATTTCGGCGTGCGCAACGCTGCACTGGCGCCGGCCGGCCAATCGACATCGAAACGGGGGTGAACGATTTCTCTTTTTTTTTCGTCATCAATTGGCATTGGCGTGTGATCAGCGTGAACTCGCACGACCAATCCCGACGTTCGCACGGACCCCAGTAGTAGTAATATGAGGTTTCTGAATCCATTTTTGCAGGGGGAAAAAAAAAATTCGTCCACAAAATCCCGGGCAAATAAGTTTTAATCTCCCTGCTATTTCTGAATCCATTTTTGCAGGGGAAAAAAAAAAAATTCGTCCACAAAATCCCGGGCAAATAATTTTTAATCTCCCTGCTTTCTGAATCCATTTTTGCAGGGGGAAAGAAAAAATTCGTCCACAAAATCCTGGGCAAATAATTTTTAATCTCCCTGCTATTTCTGAATGCATTTTTGCAGGAAAAAAAAAATTCGTCCACAAAATCCTGGGCAAATAATTTTTAATCTCCCTGCTATTTCTGAATGCATTTTTGCAGGAAAAAAAAAATTCGTCCACAAAATCCTGGGCAAATAATTTTTAAT